>QGDZ01000172.1:0-53619 GCA_004367075.1 Fusarium incarnatum | reverse complement strand
GTTTTCCCGAGGCGTAAGTCCCGAGGTATACGGATACAAGCAATGCAATACTGGATCTGGGCCAATCGCCGCTCTGACCGACATCCGTCAAAGATCCTTCCCACTTCAGCCCCCAAGAAATGACGTGGTTTTCTTACTCTTTGAGACATGCCGAAATGTGTACCTTTTCCCCCACACCCTAACCATTTGAAAGGGTGCGTAAAGCCACTTGTATCTGTTGATTATGAGAATCAGGCCAGGCGACAACAGGTAGATTGCTTATAGAGAGCGGCGAGTGTACCCTAGGTATGTGGGGAAATTCAGCTGACAGGATCTACATCGCTGCCACTTCAATGCCGATCTGACAACTCCGGATGCTTTCCTATTGTCAGCCTCGGAACGCACTGGCTCGAGCACCTATCCACAGAACCGTATGCACGAAAAGAAGTCCTGGTGATCTTTCAGTGACCCAGTCGTGGCGATGACATCACACGATGTAGAGTAACCCTCCTATACACTCTAGCTACAGAGACTGGCAGTGGCTATAATGTTAACGTAACAAGTATACCAGCAGAAGTATTTGAACCATGAATTGGTATATAAAGAGTAGCAAATGACCAAAGCTATCGGTTTCCAAATCATCACACTTGACTTCTTTCTCACACCCTTACAAACACACACAAATCACATACAGTAACATCAAGATGAAGACTACTGCAATCTTTACTATTCTCTTTACGTCAATGGCTGCAACTGCCATCGCAAGTCCCAACGCCCTGCCCATGGGAGTTGAGGTTGTCGAACGCGACGGCAAGACCATTGTCCGGGAAGTGGTATGCCCCCCAGACTTGTACACACCACTGGACTTACCTTCGAGACTAATGTCGTATCACAGCCACATGCACTGTTGAGTCGCGGGCTTGAACCCCGATGCCGAGAATGTGTCGGCCAAGGTGGTTCATGCACCATTGGCGATGGCAGCTGCTATGCCGAGGATCCACCACGTAAGTAGAAACCATTCTCTTAAGAATTGAGTGGCTCGACTGACTTTTTCACAGTGTACTGTACATGGTGCGGTGACAAGTGCGGATCTCGTTGTGTTCGTTCGGGACAGACTTGCCAGCAGACATGTGTTTAGGATTGGGCCACCGTGGTGGCATGACATGGCTGTGTCAACAGGCACCAGACTGACTACAATCGCTTTCAATGCATCAAGTTTGCATTTCATAACGATCTTTATTTATACTTCGCGATTATATAAACACAGATAAATACGCTGTTGCTGTATTAGAAACACTGGGTGAACTAATTGTCGAATGTTGTGACGTTCTCATGATGTCGGTTACCTTTGCTGTATTGGCAGTGATGTTGCAAAATAGGTAAAGGTTGAAGATCCCTCCCTACGTGCTGTGATGGCGAAGCCGGGATGGGATGGGTGAACCCAAGTTTCAGTAGAAGCCAAGTCACTGAGAAGATCTCAAAGATTACATATCAAGAAGGGTATTTTTCAAGTCTACCAGCACAGAGTGTTGTGGGAGTAAAGCTATTCATAGATCGAACAATGTTTGTAGGGTAGCTGGCGTCTGAGCCCCGCCTCGACAAATTGTAAGCGAGATAAATATATGGATCGTGTATCCACGAGAATAGTGGGTACAACAACAACAATTCAAAACAACCCATTCTGCATATTGAATAGTTCCATCAAAAACGCGACCGATTGGGAAACACGCAAAGAAAATGCCTCTTGAATTCGAAATAGATAGCTGGATCCAGAAGATCGATCCCTCCTCCAAACCTATCGCACGAAAAGAAGAGGCCGACCAGGAGCCCTTCCTGAAACGCCGACGCGTCAATACTCTCACCACAGACGCGTCGCAAAATGAGATGAACATGCATTATGAAAGCAGTCTCAATTCCTCAAAGCGCTCTCGAAGTGACGATTTGGAAACACCGCGCCCGACAAGGCGAACCATAACACCGAGAAGTGCGTCTGGTACCTCATTGCCCTTCACACAATCAGGTACCTCACAACAATCGGAAATCTCTTCACGTACCGAACAATTGAGCATCCTCCAACTTCACAAGAAAAGCGTCGTAGCCAGACAACTGAGTACCTTCCACGATAAGCCTGCGACATTGGAAATTCTCTTGGACAAAATCGATCTCGTTTCTTCAGGAATTGGCATCTTGCCAACTTCGCACGCTCCGCTATTTAGTAATCTCGACAAGGATATTTATAACGATTTTAAATGGACGCAAAAGCCGGTATTCAGCAAGTTCCTTTTCTCAAACGACCGCGATGAGGTTGGTCAAACACCTCTGCCTGAGACTATTCAGTGGATCCTTCACGAGGCAGCTTTTTGTGACAGCAGAGGCTGCACTGAGAAGGATTGGAATACTGAAGTTCACCATCGGGTCCTTGCAGCTGCATTGAGACCGTTACACGGTCCGCGGAGAGACCAACTATTCGACTTCAGACTAAGTGCATCTGCTTCTGTCATCCCGGAGTACCATGTCACGTCAGCATCTAAGGGAGCTGACTTTTGTATGTACATCGACCCCAAGCAGGATGTGAGTCCCGAAGTCATGGAGATAATCGGGACTGTCGGACAAAGTCTACCGATGGGCGTCTTCAATCACGTTTATCTGGGTCCTCTCTCGGACAATCCCATTGCTGTTGGTATCGAGACCAAGAAGACTACTGGTGAAGGCTGGGAGAATGCCAAGCTGCAGATGGAAATATGGATGGCATCGCATTGGCAGTTTCTACGTAAAGTTCTTGAAAAGCGACAAAGCGCAGCAGAAAGGCTTTCTACAATGAGGTCAAGAGCAGGTGAAATGAGTTTCTGCTCCGACAAGATTTGGGATCTACCAGAATTCATACCAGGCATTATCATACAAGGCCACGATTGGTATCTGATCGTCACGACAGCAGAAGGAGAAAAGACAATATTCTGGCAGAAAAAGACACTTGGGGATACATCAAGTTCAAGAGGGATCTATCAAATCATCTATAATCTGCAGCTATTGCGGCAGTGGGCCCAAGAGGATTACTGGAAGTGGCTGAAGGATGTCTTGCTCGAGTGGCCACAGTCTGAAGGAGAATTGGTCTTTTAAGTAGTTCGTATTACTGCAGGTTGTCCATCAGAAGATCCCCTGTATTAAATCACAACCTAGCAAAAAGCAGAAATAAGTAGAATGTATCACGATATCACTTCTTATCCAGCTCAATCACAATTGCTATACTTCATCCTCCACTCTCCAGCTAGCTCCTACTCCATACTAAACGCAAGGTACTATATAATTCTAACTTCTCCCTCTTTACTGCTCCTAAAGAAGTCCCCCAATCCTTTAGCTTCCCAGTTCGAGGTCACGATACCGACTCTAGTATACGTTCCAGGTGCATTCTCTACAGGTATTAAACATAGGCCTCTGATATAACCTATGTTAAAATCGGCCCACAGTAAGAAGAAGACTATCTCTGATCGATTAACCTCTTCCGTAGGATGGTCTAAGAAAGTATAGTTCCAGACGGTTTCTGTCCATCGATCGTCAGGGTCTGAATCATCAGAGGCTGAATCCTCCCAGTCTGAGAGTTCCCATTCATGGTCTGGCCCATCAGGGTCATCTTTTCTCATCGGGCCCCGTAAAAGAAGAAAGCCATCTTTGACAGCACCAGTGGAATCCTCTCCAGCAGGGATGCACTGCACCTCTAAGACCTGGGCTAGATGTTCACCCCAGGTTTTGTGGTACCTTTCATTATACAAGTACCAGTATCCCGCTTCTACGAGCCCATCCCATCTCGTGATGTAGCCTACAGAGAAGGGAGACCAGGAGGGAGCCATGTACTCGTCCCACCTCTGTATTGGCCTATCTGTGCGTATGTGCCAGCATAGGGACTTCAAAAGGTCATTTTCCCATAGTCCTGCAAGATATCTCCCGGCCCCTTGTGATTGGCAGAGCTTCGCGAGACCGGAGAGAGCTGGTAGTCTATCAGTGTCTTTGGAGAGGATTAGCCTTCCGTAAAGGCCCAGGAGTTCGCGCCATTGGACATAAAGCCTGTTGATACTGTGGATTCTGTCTTCGTCTGGATCCTTCATTCTCGAGTTCCTGACCATGCTAAACTCAGACCAGTAGGAAGCCTCTGACTTGTCCGCTTCAATCTCCATGCACTCGCACTTGAGGCACTGAACGCACTCCCATATCATCTCACTTTCAGTAAAATGGACGATCCTTCGTGCCAGTATGTTTTCTTGGAGGACCCAGCCTCTCTGATTCAATGGCGAGGTAGTTATTTTCCATCGATGTTGAGATTTCCCGACGATTGACGGGTCGGTACTCATGGGTCTGCTGTATATCTCGGATGTGGAAGAATCTGGGTTCTTCATATGCGCTACCTTGATAGAGTTGTTAGGATTGAGCTGCACGGACTTTTCAAAGTTAACATCCTTTCTGTCTATAAACCCGTCTGAAGGTTCGGTTGATTGAGACGCTGCTAGAACCAAATAGGCATTGCTGTAAATTGAGGCCATGTTTGAAGACTCGATTTCCCAGTCCAATTTATCGTCTTGGACGATGCAAAGAGAATCAATCCAGAGGTATCGAACTCCGATGTTGCGAGTAACAGCGATGGCGTCTTGGAAGGTCTTGGGAAGGCTTTGATAATTGATCCTGTCGGTATAACTTGCAATATTAACCGTTGTTGTTTGCAGAACAAGACCCTTACCCCAACAGTGGCTTAATGCCACATATGGAGCGATCTCATTTTCCGAAATGTGAAGGTTTATCCGATCATTGGCTTCATCTCCAATGTCAAGAACCCGGTGCGGTAATTCGGCGTTCTCGACTGTACATTCCTGGTGTGTGCAATTGCAGCTCTCAATCCACTCATTGATGAGTCTTTTGTAACTTTCTCGACGACCAGTTAACGATACTCTGCCAGGTTTCACCAAATCCCACGCTGGCTGTTGGGTTCCAACAGGGAAGTATAGCTGGTAGGTAACGTCCTTGATGCCCGCTCTGTTAACCGTTCCCGAGACCTCGAATAAGCTATTATCCCGTTTGAACACATGAACTCGTAAGTCAGAGAGATCTTTGTTGTAGTGAGAGCAACAAATAGAGACAACAAGACATTGACAACAACCCTTTTCTCTTTCCTGCCATAGTTCTTCTAGATAATTCGCGGTTGTCCTTCCAGGAGTGTCGAGCGAACATGGGTATGTCAATTGATCGTCAGTCCAAGTTATCAATGGAACCTCCATAGTACGAACAGTAGGATCTCGTGTCACGTTCAGTACAGAGATAAATGCTTGGGCAGATCATTGAAGGGTGAGACGCGGGGTACCTTAGCCCTGCAGTGGATACATTACTCCACTCTACTAGACTTCTGGGAGAGGTCACGTGGGGCTCTGGTTTGCAGGTCCAGTCGGCTGTAGCTGGTCAAGGGATATCTTTGAGGAATGCCTTGCCTTACTCAAGACTGAATTGCTTCACTTAGGTAGCAGTCTTCCAGCCTTAAATTGCCTTTGGAATGGAATGTCTCAGACTAGTCTCAGGTTTTTAAGCATACTCTTTTTTCAATGGTGCACTTCATACAAATGTCTTAGACACCTACCCCTTCAAGGGAGGCAAAGGAGACTGCCACAAGTTCTTTAATCTCTTGGTACTTCTCTAGTTACAACCTTACCATTTCTTGGAAAGTCAACTTTTCACATCTATCTCGTCTTTCAAGATGGAGCTACTCATAGCTCGAATATTTTCGACTGTTTTCGCAACCCTCTTTTTGGTTGCCGTAGCCTTGAAGACACTTTACCCGGGAAACGATCCTTATCGATGCCGCGCTGTCCAGAACACGGGACGCTGGATAGACCCACCACAAGATGAAGCTGGAGATAGGACACCCTTTCTTCACTGGCAGCCAGATGGATGTATACTGCACCAATATGACTCCGAGGATGCCCGTCGGTGCTTGGAAGGCCGCCCGATCGTCTCAGTTGGAGACTCGACTTCCCGTAACGTGGCTTTTGCATTCAGTCGATTGGTAAGTTATGGTAAGAATCTTTCAATTGGTCAGCACTGACCAGGTCTAGATTGGCAAGAAGGAAGCGGTCTCCGATCAAGCACACATGCCCTTCCCAAACCCAAACTCGAGCCCCTTCAATATGACATACCACGGGCAAACAATAACGCGTTTGCCCAATGCCTGGCTATCCTCCCATGGCGATACTGCGCAACAAGAATTCGTCAACAATCTTGACAACTATGCTGAGGAGAAAAGAGACGTCCCACCGATCGATGAACAAGCTAGTCCTGCTTTGTTTTATATAAGCGCAGGTGTATGGTTCGGTCAAGCCTTCACTCACGTCAAAGAGAATGACACAATGCAAGCTAGCGACAATTCAACCGAGGCGAAATTGACCAACCGAACGGCTCCTACGACTGCCCATCCAGACCGTCCAAACATCCCTTGGAAGACTCGCTTTGCTTTATATAAAGACCGCTATTCCAAAATTGCCCGATTCATTGACGAAAACACTCCCGAAGATGACCCTTTCACATCACCAATGGATCCGATTGATGGACTAGGCAACCAAATCTTCTACGCCGTTCCCGCCGGCCCTTATTATGTCGGAGACGACCCAGACCGACTTGCCCTTGGCGCGCGAAAAGCTGGAGAAATCCACGAAATACAAGACTGGCTCCGAGAGAATCAACAGAGGTGGAGACTTCCGATGGTTTGGTCGGTCGCCATGCTTACCTTTGGCCAAAACGAGACTTGGGTTGATCCGCATAGAACAGGATACCACGTCAAGAAGGAAGTGCTTGATGCTCGGGTTAATATTCTACTTAACCTGAGATGTAATGCGAAGCTCGATCGTATCAAGCCTTACCCGTACTCACGCACATGCTGCACTGATTACGGAGTGAAGCCAATGACTCAGCTCGGTCTTGTTGCTTTCGGCATCTTCTACATTGTGGTATGCGTCGTCTGCGAAATGATTGACATCTGCAGTGGACGAGATGAGCCGCGGTTTAGTCTTTTCAACATGAAGGCAGGAACCCTGGTTCTCGCGCTACTCATGTGCTATTACGCGGACCGAACCCAGATGATGGCCAAGGGCAGCAAGCTTTGGCAGCCTCAAGATTTTGTTATCTTATGCATTCCCTGCATTGCAATTCTTCTCACAACGATTCGCCGTACCAGATCTCGTTCCTCTTTGGACATATCGGAGTTGTCTTTGGAGACAAAGGACACTGATGAACCTTTTCTCTCGCGCGAACAAACCGATGAGTGGAAAGGTTGGATGCAGTTCTTTATCCTAATCTATCATTGGACTGGGGCCGACAGGCGGTCTATCTACGTCTTCATTCGTCTGTGTGTTGCAGCGTATCTGTTCCAGACTGGCTATGGGCATACAGTTTACTTCATTAAGAAGAAGGACTTCTCATTTCATCGCGTCGCCAGTGTACTTCTGCGACTCAACATCCTGAGTTGTGCGCTCGCATACTTCATGGATACAGACTATATGTTTTACTATTTCTCGCCGCTCGTCTCTTTCTGGTTCCTTGTCGTTTACGGAACCATGGCAATTGGTGGCAAGCGATACAACAGCGATCCACAGATCGTGATCACGAAGATTTGTGTCTCCTGCCTTACTTTCTCAGTTGTCTTTATGGGGACGCCGTTCACTGAGTATCTCTTCAGCGCTCTCAAGTTCGTGTTCAACATACAGTGGAATGCAGAAGAATGGCAATACCGTGTCACGCTCGACATGTTCATCGTTTATGTTGGCATGCTGACGGCAGTAATTCATCACGAGATGAAGGGAACTACAGCTGACTCGGCTTTTCGTATCATTCTGGCTGTGGCTGGTTTCTGCGTGGTGCCTTATTACCTCAACTCAACATCATACCTCAAAATGTCGTTATACAAGATCTGGCATCCATTCACTTCGTTTGTGCCAATCCTTGGTTTCATCGCCTTGAGAAATGTGTCCGGTCAAGCGAGGAACTACCACTCCCTAGCCATGGCATGGCTAGGGAGGTGTTCACTTGAGACCTACATTTTGCAGTTTCACTTACTCCTCGCAGGTGATACCGAAGGCATCTTAATCGTGGATGGTCTCTTTGGCGATGGGTCCTTGATGGGTGACAGGTGGAGAACATTGGCTATTCTTGTGCCAATTTTCCTGTGGATAAGCAATGCCGTGGCACAATCCACGAGCCACTTGGTCAAAGCTATTATGCATAGTTCCCCAGAGGAGCAAAAGATTGGAGCCCCACTATTTGCATGGGCTGAAAAGATCCCTGGTGGCTCCAAGATTACGGCTGCAAAAGTGCGAGTTGCGTGCATCCTGATATTGATGTGGGGCATCAACATGATGACCCCAGGGCATGAGGTTGGTGCAGCGCCTGATGGACCACATGAGTGGAGAGCTTCGCCCCCGCCTCCAAAGGAAACACCGTATTAGTTGCATGAGGACCATACATATGTAGTAGTCAAGAAGAACGGTCATCGACGAGGAATTCTGATAAATTATACTTGAGATAATTGACATTGTGACTGAACGAAAAGCCTCTGTATCTAACAATCAGGTACGATAAGAGTCATTCAAGCGAGGAAACAATTCCCGGGCAGCCTTGTAATAAATCTCCCTCTTCTTTTCCTCATCCATTGAAAACTCGTCAACAAACCTGGTAAAGCCCTTACTCAGCTGCTCCGGCGCGTGAGGGTAATCACTCCCAAAGAGCAAATGCCCAGGCTTCGCAAACTCGAGAATCATAGGGAACACCTCCTTGCTCCCAGCAAGAGCTGTGTCGAAGAAGAACTGCTTGGCTTGGTTGATCATATCTTCGGCGCTCATGGTCTCGCCAAACTCAGGAAGAGCTATCATAGTTGCTCGCTGGATGAGCGCGATCAGGGTACCGCCGCCATGAGAAAGAATGACCTTGACATCAGGGAATTGTTGGAGACGTCTGTTGAGAATCATGTCTATAGCGGTACGCCCAGTTTCGTGAGGCCAGTCAAAGGCAGGCATAGGAAGTCGCTGATCGAAGTACACGGCAGAGACGTTGTTGATAGGATGAACAAAGACCACCGCTTTGCGACGATTGAGCTCTTCCCAGATTGGTACATATTCATCGTGGCCAAGATATCCTTCAGGCGTGGCATAGCTAGTAAAAATAGTCACTCCATCGGCCTTCAAAGTATCAAGCGCGTAGCGTAGCTCTTGCAGAACGAGGTCTGTGTGCTGAAGAGAGGGTACTGTGGCAAAGAATCCATTCACTGGATTCTCGTCACGGAGCTGAGCATTGTACTCATTCATCTGCCGAGCGACTTTCGCACTTTCCTCTGGATCAGCGATGTGAGTGACTCCAGGTGTACTGGCCGAATAAATCGCTGACCCAATGTTGTAGGTCTTGTTGAAGGCTGCGTCGCTTTCAACGGTCCAGTTGGGTACTTCCATGCCTTTCAGGCCAGCAGCCACTCCTAAAATGGATCAATGAAGATTCAAACAGTAGACTGATGAATTTTTATGATTGTTACCTTGAAGCTGAGGAGGGATGATATGGTGATGGACATCGATGCGGGGGATGTAAGACATGGCAAATGTTTGCTAAGTAATGAAAGAGCCTGATGGTATATTGAAGAAGTGTATTGAAGCGAGAAAGATACCATTTTGAGGGACCACACAGTAGAGAGGAGGTCCATTTTATAGGTCGCTGTGAAGGCGTCGCTGCCGTCAAAACCATTTTGCCTCAATACTCGACCAGATCTTTCAATCTGGTTGTAATCGGGAGATGAGGAGAGCTTCGAATGAGAGGTGTTGACGTCAAAAAGGCCATTATCAACAATGTCGGTACCGTTCAAAGTCAGTAATGGCTCCTCTTGATTGGCTGAATAAGTTACATCCCGGTGAACCCGAACTCACTTCCGGCTGACCCGGAACCTTTCCGTCATAACCCCACATTAAATCACAAAGGAACGCGTCGGATCCCTGGGAGCTCGAGACGAGATGCTAATAAATGCAGTATACGTGAAGTTAATTGTCAAAGAGCAGCCGTGTTTCCGAGTCTTACAAATGCTTATTAAGAATAACTTGTAGCAATCGTCCACGTCTCAGAGGTCGAACGTTCGTATTTTGGGAAAATTTAGGCGGAAAGTTCACGAGGGTTATCGGTCATACACACGTTGCACCGAAAAACGTTACATCAGGTACGTTAATACTTACTATGTGATAAACGGGAAAGATCAATGTAAGCTTATATTACACATATTGATACTAGTTTCAAGCCTCGACCAACCGCACATTGTGACTTGTGCAATTGATGTGTTTGAAAGGGTATAGGGTATGAACGGGGGCGTTGACAGCGTCGCTGACCAATCGGGTAACGACGGATCTAACCGACGGGTAAACTGCCCGAGCTAATAAAAAAGCCGTATGGTCTTGACACGTTTCGTGCCTGACAGTACCATCGAACGCGCTTTGCTCCTGGTATTACATATGTTGGGTGCTGGACTTTTTGTCGTCTTTCTTGTAAGTACATTAAGATTGTTCTAGACTTCATACGAACAGGTGTCTGGAGACTTCACTATGGACTTAATAAAGCTCGCTTAAATTGCATAAAGACGTCTGGGGGTTTCATGTCTCAAATCGTGGCCTCTTGGCAGATATGGATAGAGCAAGGTGTCGGGGGCTTTTAACTAAGCTTACCCTTGAAAAGGATCAAATGCTAAGCGCCAAGATTCAGATTTATAGAATATGCTTTGTCTGTATACGAATCCGCCACGGGACAAGGCTGACTGGGATCAGGCAATATACGAGGGATTTATTCGCTGTGAAGCTTCTGGATTCCGTACCCCAGCATGCGGAGCAATTAAGGTTAATTTACGGATACAGTCCTTATCCACTGCTACACATGTTCACGGTCCTCAATCCCTCGAAGATAGACAGGGCCCGAGATTCCCTGGGTCACGCTCAGAAGTATCGCACTTTATACAGAGTTTTATGGTCCAGACCCGACAGTGTCTTGGCCATACTCATTCCACATCGCTTGCCAAGCACAAGCCACCTGCCACGCTGTCTTTGCACGCGCGGGGACTGGCCCTATTACGCTCTTAGACAGCGGTAAAATCCTTCGGGTGGATCGATCAGAATCCTACGGGTGGATCTGCGGTGCTTGGAAGGATTCAGGCGAGAGACGCTTAATAAGTGCACCAAGGTCCCCTTGATTGGGGGCGGGGACACATATGGCTGACCAATAGGACTGTTGCATTGGAGCATCTTGTAAAATTTCCGTCTGATTAGTACTATCTAAAGTAGCTAGATATTCCTGGGCTTGCAACGTAGAGAAAAAAAAGGATATGGGCCCATAACTGGAGCCAGGTGAATGGACCATTCATATGAAGATGTATACGAGCTACCTAGGTATCTTGGCAGACCCCATCTTACGTTAGTAGAGGCTATGCACAGGAAAGGAAGGCGCAGTTGAGATACCTTCGAAAGGATAGACTTGCGAAAGATATGCGCAGGATAGGAAGGTGCCAGCAAGATGCCTATGAAAGCAGAGACATGAGAAAGCTATAAAGACCACACCCGTTCTGCCCTCAGTTTGCAATCAACAGCTCAATCAACAACGCAATCCTCAACCACTCTTCTGCTCTAGAACTCTCTTCAAATCAACAAATACTCAAGATGAAGGCTGTCACCTCACTCGTTCTTCAATGCGCCGCCGCAGTGAGCGTCGCTGCTGTGGTAAGGCTTGCACCTAATTCTCCAGAAAGGCAATCAACAGTATGCTGACACTCTTCCAGGCTCTTCCCGACGGTACCCAGTTAGCTGCTGCTCCTATGGAGGGTTACAAAATTGTTCCCATGCAATGGAAAGGTGTTATCAAGGAGGGAGAGGCTCCCGTTTCCCTGAATGGTACTATTGAGGTAAGACATGTGCAAACACTCTTAGCTATCTGTAACTATACTAACCCTGAGTGTCAGTCGGTTATTGCTCAGATCAAGAAGCTTAACCCGGACTTCGAGTTGGTGGAAGAAGAAGAGGACGACGCTGTCGCCTCATCCGGACTTGAAGCACGCAACCCAGTAAGATAAATCTTCGTTGCTATTCCTCTTAACAACACATTCTAACCGATAATCTAGACTCACATCATTTGCGATGTTGGCGGAAGCGGTTACGTCGATGTGAAGGCTGCCCGACGCGAGAACAGGTACCTTCGATCTCTGGGCAACAGTGTATGCGGTGTGAATGGTGGCCCTGGCACATGCGCTCGCGTCTCCTGCTCTTATGGCGATGCTATCTGGCTTTGCAACGACAACCGACACTACATCCAACCTCGGTGCAGCTACTTGGCTGACTATGTTGATCGCATCATTTCGCGCTGCAAGTCCACAACCAAGAGCCCACCTTGTACAGTCAGGCCGTGCCCTCCTAGCTGGAGTGCAGAATTCGTTCGGGGTCAGCAGTTCGACAGTGACAACTACAACGTTATTGTTGGCAGAAGCAACTGCTAATTTCTTCATCGGCCGCATCATGGTTATGCTAATAACTATGATGAACGTTGTATCGCGGAATCCCGTAAAAGCGGGGAGCCAGGACTCGGACCTTACTGATAGAGACTTTAAGCTGCTAGACTAGATTACATTCTTCCGACGCCTTATCAGGCCTCGTCTCAATTAAAATCAAGAACTTCTTGACTATTCATTTAACAGCACGTGTATGTGAAAACTCAGAATACGGATCTTTTGCTCGTCTTGCACAGCAACATGAGCTTGCCACCCTTGTGTTACATGTGGCAAATGGGAAGCCTCGGCGGAAATGGAGCCCAAAGAGCGGTAGGGGCTTATCACTAGATCAAAAGGAATCGCAGGATAAGTAGAGGTCATCTGACTGTCTTGATTTAACCGCTTATGTGATGTTTGTCCACTAGTAAAAGTCCACTGATACGCGCCAAGTCTTGCAAGTCTCGCACCCGGCTTGGCTCTTCCATACTGGGATGGAATTCCGAGTGAGGCCAAGGATAAGGTTGTCCCCCATCTTTCATTGACAAGGAGTACGATTCCCTATCTCCTCTACTCATAAAAGCTCCTGCAAGGCATCGTGGAGATCCAAGACGGGGACAATAGCGATTATACCAGGCCAGAAGGTTATCAGTCCGTCCCGTGTTCCCCCCACGGTCTTCTTAGCGTCCAACTCGCGAACCAGACCAAAGTTCAGAACGGAAATTTAGGCAAGAAGTCCTCGGAGCAGGTGTCCAAGCTCCTCCATGAAGAGACCATCTGCCCGTTCTATTTCCAAAGATTTCAGAACCGAGAGGGCGGCCCAGACCGAAAACAGAAAGCCTGCACCACCTTCTCGAGACCAGAGGTATCCTGAGTCACTAAGATGTTCGACATTCTAAGAATTTCTAGAGTCGCTTGCACATCTTCTGTTTCAAGCCATGGTTTTCGATCACGAGAACGCTGCCAGTACTTGCTTCTATGATCATATTCATGGTTGGGCGAACCCTCGAGGTGATAAAGATATCGCGATCAAGGAGATTCCTGCTACGCTGAAAGATCGCAAGGCTGTGGTGGTAACTAGACAGTGTTCAACCTTCAGAGCGCCATTCCAATGTAGATGTTGACAATAGATCTTGGATCGTCAATAAGGTATTACGAATGTTTGGTACGTGCGATAAATTCAACGTTCTATACTAGTGTACAATTCTTACAATTCTTACAATCTGACATTCGTCATGATGAGAAGCGAAGTCTTTCCTCAGTAAAGTCCAACCCTCAAGTGGCGGATGGTAAGGTTCAAGAAGAAGACGAAGCTTACTTCATGCAGTTTCTGGCTCCCGACTCAGTCAACAAAGTGGAATATCGCCTATGCAGCCATCCTCCGAATCCACCAAACGGATCCTCCGCATCGCTCGCCTCTTCCCTCCCGTCAAAGGTGAGAACTCTGAATTTCAGAACGGCGACTTGTTTCTCGCGGTCCAGAATTGCGTGCATCTCTACCATGTTGTCAATATCCATAGGCGCTGGTGGTGACTGGTGTGGATCGAAACAGCCTCTCATTGTGATGCATGTAGGTGTCTTGGAGAGTACCACGAAATGATTCGTGAAGTACGTGCCTTGAATCTGTTAGTTTGAAATGGCTGGAGAGCATAGGGGCAGATTTACCTGGCTCGTATTTGCTTTCCAGAAGATCCTTCTTCTCCCACACGTCGTTCTTACAGTTTTCGTTTTTGAAGAATGGCATGATCTTCCTTTGAGGCGCATACCCTAGCTCGGTGAGTGTATGTCCTCAATTCTGTGTGTTTGGATCCTTACCAAAGCCTCCCCACATCCCAGCTGCGAACCTTTCAATTAACATGGTGCCACCATTCGTTGCGTCTTCAATAAGTTTGGGGTCAAGCTTTGTAAATGGCACTTCGCGCACACAAGAGTCAGCAGAGACGGGTTTGTTCCATGGATTGGTCTGCTTGAGCATCGAGTGCGTGAAGAGTGATTTGCCATTCAAGGGACCGAAAGGCTCGAATTTGCATTGCCTTGTAACAAGGTGGAAGCCTAGTGCACCAGTAACAGAAACACCCGCTGCTACTTTCGTCGCCAACAGTAGTCGTTGGCGGAGTGTAGAGGATAACAAAGGCATGATACCAATTAATTGAATTAACAGGATAAAAAACCGTAAGAAGGCAAGAGAGAAAGAAATGATTTTCGCATGAACAGGGAGTTCAGGACTAGAAATAAGAGTTCTTTGAACCCACTACGTGGGTACAGCCTCCACAGCAACAACTACGCCTCCACCAACACCTTCAGCTCTTTCAGCGCTGTCAGTCTGGAAGACTTCTGCTACCACGGAATATCAGCCGCAGAAGCCAACGAACGCCAAGCCAATCAGGTACAAGATTTCACACTGCCCCTGCTACTATTCTTAGCTCAATCCACTTTACCAATCATATACCGCTGACTTATACCCGCTGACTCATTCTCGATTGCTTATCGCTGTTATCTTCCTTAGTAGGATCCATTTAAGAAAGAAATGCAGCACTTACAATTGTAAGTTTACTAAATGAAAGTAATAGGTAAGCAACTCATACCCTCGTTAAAGAATAGCCTTCCTCAATGCTGAATTGCATTGGATTCTTTTCACCACTCTACTTGCTTCTTATTGCGTCCCTGGTCTGCACTAAAACAGTAAACACTTCCGTGCTTCGATATAAGGGTCATTGGATGTCTTGATACCCGCAATTCCACCCTTCTCATGATTCGGGATAAATGCAATCTGTTGCTTTTGGACGAACCTGTCTGCGGAAACCTTGTGGCTTTTCAGCCAGCCGACAGGAACAAAGGTGGTGCTCTTGTACGGCTTAGTTGCATCATCCAAGATATCGTCTGGGTCAGCAACGTGGTCTTACATAGTGAAGATAACCGGCTTTTGTAGGAATCGCTGCTGAAAATCGTCCTATAGGTAGTTGTTTCCAAGCTGATCCAGCTTTTACCTGTCCTCGGGGGTCTTATTGGGGTAGAAATGAACTCCATCGGCGGGATCAAGACGATAATTGACATTGGCAACTCAACTATCCTTATTCGTAACGATGTGGGTATTGGGCTCATAGTATGTGATGGTGCCATAGTTGTGAGACTTGGGCTTCTCAGAGCCGACATGATTATATGGCTTTTTGACGAGGAACATGAATGAAGCATGTGATTCATTACAAGGCTTCTGCTCTTTAGTATCACCGCCACCTGCCTTCTGGAGCATGGCTCCAGGGCGTCCATCATCTCCAAAGAGTTTAAGAAACGTTGTAAAGTCCTCCCTGTGGCGGGTTGCAAAGCCATTGAGATAATGCAGGGACTTATGGAGCTGGCATGGCACAGACTATGGACCGTTTTCTACCATCAGCAACATACGCTCAAACAACCCGCCACATTGGTTGAACCTTGCCTGTTCTGGGATCTGAATTTTACGCTTCCTTCCCCACTGCCTTCCTTACCCACGAACACCCTGCGCCCACTGAAATGCCCCATCCTAAGCCCATCATCAAGACCAATGACGGTACTATCTTGATTACATGACCGTACTATCCGGAGTGGAAACTACCCCGGAGTAAAGTCCACTTACACCGATGGTGTCAGAGATCCTGCAACTCTCGAGACTCCACGACTCACGCAACCTTAAACCGATTTTTGTAAGTGACTAAGTGCTAACTATTTGATGGTATTCAGTTCGCGACGGACAACAGTGGACTTGGGAAGCGTGGAACAATCTATCCTTCCAACAGCTGTCACGTCACGCCCAACAATTGTATTGAGTGTCATCACATTGGCTGATTTAGAGTCAAGCGCTCGACTCGTTTTCTCTCTCTCTCTCTCTCTTCTCCAGATAGATGGTAATATTGCATTGTAGTTAAAGCCTACAATCTTTGACGAAAAGCTTATCGTAGCGGTGATGATGTGCTTGTGAGTGAGATGCAGTGGAACAAAGAAACACCAAGTCGGCTGTGGCCGAGATGAATGAAAAAGACCGGGAAGAAGCTATCAACGTTAATGGACCATTCAAAGGACGAGCAGGCATAAGAATCCATGCAAAAAGTCAACAAAAGGTCCATTCGCGTGTCTTTAGCGAGTATCTGTGCTCAATGGGCGCGCCGAGAGATCCACCCAAAACATACCAAAACTTGGCTAACAACGCTATGAACCGATCTAGATCATCACGAGATAAAACTTTTGGTGACGTTCAAATGGAAAATAGAAAGCGGATGGCAGGGAAAAGTGAGGTTTTTTGATAGGCAGGTAACATTGATAGGAGAGGCGACGAGTATCATTCTGCATGAGTGGGCACTGACAGTTGGCATAGCAGCCTGAACAGGGGTTAAGCGGCGAATCAAAACGCGCCTCAAACGCGCATGAACTTCACCGCTCCCTTTTTTATGCAGCAAGTTTGACAGCTCAGAAGTTGAAGTGGGCCTCACCGCGCTCCCATGTTTAAATGAAAAGACGGCGCTCCAGGAAAATGTTTTTCTTCATTGACCATTTTGTCAAAATAATTTCACAATGAGCGTTTCTGTCAACTCCAAGATCCTCGGCCAGCTGAGCCGGCCCGAGGCTGAGACACTGCTCGGTGCAAGTGACAACTTGACCCCCTGTCAGGTCAAGATCGCCAATGTTCCGCAGATCGTTGTCGTTGGTGCACAGTCCGCTGGAAAGTCCTCGGTTCTACAAGCAATTACCCATATCCGCTTCCCAGACCACGCCACAAGGTTCGCAACCGAGTTGAACCTCCGAAAAGCCAGCGAGGCGCGCGTCGATGTGAATGTCAAATTCGCAGATCAATCAAAACCTCCCAAGTCGTTCGAACGAGATGGCTTCCATGAGGTTGACCTGCTTGACATCATCGAGGACGCCACAGAATGCATGGATCTTGACGAGACAGAAACGGAACTTTCTCAAGATGTGCTGTGTATCGACATTCAAGGACCTGAGCTACCTACTCTGCGCTTGGTGGATCTTCCTGGCCTTTCCTCAGATGGCGAGCAAAAGGTTGATGAGCTTATCGAGAAATACATGGGTCAACAAAACAGCCTAATGGTTGTGGTCCTTGCGGCTGACGACAGCGACGCGGACTGCGCTACGCTCGAAAAGGCCAAGCGCGTCGACCCCCAAGGACAAAGAACATTTGGAGTCATCACTAAACCAGACCTCGCTCCTGCCGGATCTGACGTTGAGCAAAAATACGTCGGAATCGCGCGAGGCCAGGACGCTGACTTCGAGTCGAAGCTCGGCTGGCACGTTCTTCACAACGGATCCAGCAGCACAGCGAGCTTTGGGTCACGGGACGAGGATGAGGTGTCATTTTTCCAGCAGGGTGCTTGGGCGCAAGTCCCCACCCAAACTTGCGGCATCCTTCGTCTAAGGAAAAAGCTCAGGGAGCTTTTATACACTCAGATGAGAAGATCTCTACCCGAGGCCATTTCAGACATCCAAGAGAAGCTCAAGGTGCGAAGGGAGAAGTTGGAGAAGCTTGGCACATCCAGATCTGACCCGAGATCGTTCCTGTTGGGTGTTGCTGCCGATTATCAGCGTCTTTTGAGGGATGCTCTCCACGGACGATACAATGACGAGTTCTTTGGGGGTTTGAACGACGGCGACCACAAGCTACGTGCTCAACTTCGCAACTTTAGTCGAGCCTTGGATCATGTCCTTCGCACAAGAGGGTCGACACAGGTGATTGGCTCGGATGGGGACGCTCCTGAATACATCAAGGAGTTCCTGGTTCAATACCCTTATGACTTCCCGGACGCGAAGGTCATGACGAGAGACGAGCTCCGCGCTCAACTCGAGAGGCAAGTGGCCGTCAACCAAGGCCGAAAGCTCTCTGGCATCCCCGACAGTGAGCTCATGGTCCAACTGCTTAAACAGCAGGCGGCATCATGGAAGCCTATCGCTGAGTACCACGTCGAGCTGGTGGCGACAGTTGTCAAAGCATTTGTTGACCAAGTCTTTGTACACGTGGCAGGACCCCTGCACACCAATCAAACAGCCGAGATGATCCTGACGGAATACGTGGACGACTTTTTCGAAACCGCCAAGGACGAGATGCACCACAAGATTGACGAGCTATTGAGGCCTTACCTCGAAGGCTATGCGCTACCGTTGGACCTGGAGTCCGATGGTGCCGAGGGCGGAATGGACAAGGCTCTGGATATCCTGCAGGCGCATTATGAGGTACAGACCCCACTTCCAATCAACCCAACTCAACTAACCCCATACAGAGATCCCGACGCACCTTTGTGGACAATGTGACCAACTTTGCGGTCCAGGGTTGCCTCATCCGCGGCCTTCCTGGTCTCTTTACACCACAGAAGATTGGTAGCCTAAGTGATGAGAGTGTGGAGGACATGGTAGCCGAACCTAGTGACAGGCAGCCACAAAGGGAAAGTCTCCAAGAAGAGATCAAGCTTCTCGAGCAAGGCTTGGGCCCATGCAAGCGATACAAGCCCAGGGCAATGACAGGTGCGTTGCCGAAACCGCCACGATGGCCTTGCCAATCTAACCTTGATGAAATAGTACCGTCGATTCGCAACACCCCCGCCAGCACGAACAGCGCGCCTGAGACCGAAACTTCAGATGCTGATCTAGGTGCCGCCAAAGCAGCGAAAACTGCTGACGCCCCTGCAGCACAGTCTGAAGACGTCGATGCTGCAGTAGAGGAGTCTAAGGTCCCTGATACCGAGGAAACGACCACCGATGCGCCCAAGTCTTCGGAGCAGGAACAGACGGAATCGGTTCCAGCAGATGCAGGTACAACACCAGCTCTGGCCAGCAGCTCCGGATCATTCACCAACAGCCTTGATCAGATGCTCGCTACTGCCACTCCTCAAAGCGCCGTTGATAGTTCCACTGAGACCAGCAAGCCGGTAGACGCTATCCCTGTGCCTGACCAGAAGCGTGCTAGCGCAGCATTCATCGACATTCTGCCTGGGTCGCCAGACTCTAAGCCAGCGTCGATACTCGCCAATCTCCATTCCGAGATGGAGAAGACCGATACGGCGTCTCCCCAGCCCAGCATTAACGGTGTCTTGGCTTCGAAATCCCAAACGCCTCAGGAGAACGGCAAGGCGTTCTTCAACGGCGGTCCTCCCAAGCCAGAGGAACCAAGACCTACATCTCCCCCTCTGAGCCCCTCCAGACCTTTCAGCAGCGATGGTATACTCTTCAGCAGCCGCGCATACAAGCCCCGGGACCCTGGCCCAGAGCTGGCGCAGCAAGGATCTAGCTCTAGCGGTGGCGGAATCGGCAACAGCTTCCGCGTTATCTTTTCCAAGGCAAGCAGCTCAAAACCCCAGACAAACACGACCAACACAAACGGATACTTCGGGAAGCATTCGGCTGCCTGAGAACGACTTCAAAGCCACTTGATGAGTTATGGGTCAGCTGAGGTAGCGAAAAACAGTGCATTTCAGTAAAACAGCGAGTTTCTCGGGGCGACAGGGGATGTATGGCACAGCGATCACTACACACTAACCCAATCACTTCACGCATATAAGTGGCTGTCTTCATGGAAGACACGCTCCGGGAGCTATTAATGGATATGAAGCCTATGATTAAGCATTAGAATGACTATACATGATGGAAGATGAACTTTTAAGAATGAAGGGACGAGGGCAAAAGATGTGGACAAATTGCCTAGAATGGATGTAAATACAGTTCGAGTCTACAGACTGATAAATTGACTAGCATCGGCCGCTGAGCTTCGCACTTGCCCCACCTTCGAAACCGACTCCGAGACCGCGCCACATTCTCACTGGGAAGCGAGAATTCCATGTACGTGATGTACCAAGTCGGATCTCGCCCGTGGCACAATGACGCTCAGAACTACCGATTTAAGATGCCTGCATCAAATGAAAAGGCTGCACTTTGCAGATCGGAAGTCGGGCACTCTCTATTTCGTGCAACGTCGTATTTTCATGTTGACGCTGGGAGTTGCGGTGACAATGTGATCCAGTAAGACGCGGAACATTCATCCGTACCAATTGCGAGCAAGCTTTGAGATGATCTCTCGGTCCCTTTGCTGAAGGATTTATAAAGCAACTCCCGGACCACGGCTCGTAACGTCAAGAGACGTATTACACGTCATTAAAGGCAATACCAAGACACCACCCTTGTCCCATCCCCATGGGGAAGTCTTGTCTCCTGGTTCGAGACCCAGTCACTTTATCAAGACTCCGGTCAATTGACAACTTGTAGCTAGGAGATCTTATACGTATCTCCAATGTAACGTTCATCGCTGCATTCAATAACTTATCATACCGTCCTTGCCAACATTGATAGCTGTGATACATTATGTCGGTCATTCTGTTGACAGGCAAGACCAGTTTCTCATATGAGATTTGCTTCTACTTTTCACAGCAAGGAACCCTAGATGTTGTGAATTGCAGGCCTACCCAATAGTGTCACTCTCGAATCCACTACCTGCAGCCAGATGGGACCAACACAACTGGATGTAGCGGGGTAATCACCTTGAATGTGAAAGTTGGTAAAACCCGCTCACGTACTCAAACGACTCGAAATCAATAATAACAACTGAACGTATGTCTAGAACGCCCAGTGGCTTGACTGAACGAAGGCCGAAGGGTTGATGGAGGAACTTGTCGCTTGCGCTCTTAACCGGCGTCTCCTCAATCCGATAGCCGAGTAGCCAATCATGTTGGTGTATCACTGCAGTAATGTCAATTCATCGAGATTTCATTCAGCACTTCTCATGAAATCGCTAAAAAAGAACACGAACACCGTTAGTAAGTTAGTCAATGTAAACCATTGGGCAAAATGGCTGGCTGAAAATATGCATATAGTTCAGTTATCTAGCCAGCCTGTTTTAGCGGTGTATAGCAGCCGACAGGGCGTTGGGCTTGGCATTCACTTAATCTGAACATGAGTCCAGACCCAAATTCACATGATTTGGTCCCAAAAAATTGGTGCCATTGCATACTAAGTGTAAGGCAGATGAGAAAGTGGCTGGCTGACAATGTCTATGCATTTTCAGAAACTTAGCCAGCCTATCAGAGCGCTGGGCTTAGCAGTCACTAACCCTGAAGATGGCCACAGACCCAGATTTACAAGACAGTGTCCCGAACTACTGACACCGTGACATACTAAAGAGCGCTGGAGTGATTCCGGTTCGTTGGGATATAATATGTTGGCAGAAAAGGTAAAAGTGGCTGACCCAAATGAGGCCATTATTTGATCTGGACAACAACTCTTGCTTTAACTAAGATAAGACACATTGAGAGTGGAATCAATGGCTCCCTACTCAATCGCGTAGCTTTCAGTGGATTGAACCAACATGGAGGCCTCACCGCTTGTTAAGGTCACGGATCGTTGCACTGGGGTATTGTCTATTTGCCAATTTCGCAAATTACAGATAGCCAAATACTAGATATCGAGCTATGAGTAAACAACTGAGTTTTTAGAATGTTTCTTATAGACGTTTAGAGGTCCATGTTATAATTGATACCCACGTGTTCTAATTTACATAAGGAAGGTAATGTACTAAAGGCTATGCCTTAAATAACTAGAAAGGGTTAAACCTCAGGATCTAGAACCTTACTTAGTGTATGTGGCTTGTTAGTACAAACGCCAGTTCTCTACAATAAAACTAGACCATGATCATTTAGAGATGCTGTGTTAGCGTAGAAACATGAATTTGGCCTATCTATAAAAGGTTGCAGTGTGTCCTTAATAAATTAAAGAAATAGACACAAAACACCTTCTCATCTTATTAACTACCAACATTCTCGAACACCAACATCACCAAAATGCAGATCAAGTCCTTCCTCGTTGCCTGTACTCTGTACATGTCATTTGGCATGGCGACTCCCGTTGAAAAGAGAGCCTGTGCTTGCTACTGCCCAGCCAACGCTACCTTGCTAGGCGGCATAAACGCCAGCTGTCCTTCAACTAACCCATGTTGCAAGGCAACCTGTCGGTCTAAGAAGGGCGTCCCTGGAGGGTCAGGCTCTCCATATCCAGCCACATATAAATGTTAAGATTCCATCTGCCTGAAGTAAGTTTCACCCTTCCGTAAATCTAGGCAAAACACCAATAACTAATACGACACAGTAGCTTTCGACAATGGTTACAAGGACAGGTCAACCTTGAGAGACATGCTTCACTTGCCTCACCGAACCACTACCATAATAAGTAGAGGCTTCGAGGACCCTGATTCACAACAACGTGTTATGGTTGTACGTGGCTTCGGAGCCCATTATTAGCTCTAATAGGAATGTTGGGAACTGGCGGGCTATCCTGTAACAACGAACACTGTCTCTCTAGTCCTAAGTCTATTGAGTCTCTTTAGTTCCATTATAGTAGATATACTATTCACTGTTGAGATCTGTGGCTGAAACTTTACATTCACTCTTGCCTGACTAAGCAAACCTCGAACCCAAGGAATAAACAGCTATCGATTTAGCAACTTCAGAAGCAGCTAAGAGCAAGCATCTAGAGCCTTAGTGACTTAACGTGACTCCCTGGTATGTAAGCTCCAGTTTTAGCAATACCTGAAGCGACTACACCGAGATCCCTTAAGCTCTTGTAACCCCATGTAACATTCAGGGTTCACTGATCTATATAAGACAGGACCAGGAAAACCCTCCTGCCAATTTCCGGTACAAGAAAGGAGAGAGCTAATTCGCATAGTCTAATATTAACTTTAAGGTAAAATACCCAAAATGTATAGTCGGACATAATCTCACCGAGTATTACATCTCTACATGATCAATTGCGTATACCTTTTCTCGCTTCCATTAAGATAGGTGGATAAGTATACAACGTTCGCGATCCTTCAAAAAGTTCTTTTACCAATTAGGCAATGAAGTGGGGCAGTGCTGGCTAATACATGGAAATGATTCCTTTCTCTTGGCACTTGAGCGACCCCAGAACCGTTCTGCTTCGGTGTCATGAGCTAGAGCCGATCTTGGCATCGTCTTACTGAGGGGTTTTACATGCTCCAACACCGCATAGCCCATCAGCCAAGCGACTCCCACAGAGGCGCAGTACGAGAAGGATTCTAACAACGGAATGATATAAAGAAGTGTGCAGCGACAGAAGGAAATTGGTTTGTTCATCAAGCACTTCACCAAGTATCTTGCAACAATATCGATATGTTTATCCAGTCAACTCTCGCTCTCGGCTTTTTGGCCACTACCGCTGCGGCTGCTATCGCCGAATGTGGTACTTCGGGTTCTGGCCAAACGCTGAAAGATCTATCCATGAAGCTTCGGAATGAACCCCTGGAAGTCAGAGAGCTGAGAAAGAATGTCGAGATCAAAACATATATCCACGTCATCGCAGCCAGCGAGAAGGAAGAGGACAATTACCTCAGTGTATGCCTGTCTCAGCCACCAAGATGCATGAGCTAACTGTCGGTACGCATCCAAGGTCAGGTTGACATACTGAACAAGTATTACAATCCATTGGACTTCTCTTTCAAAGTGGTCAAAACCAACAGGGTTATCAATGAGTCCTGGGCTTCCCCTGTCGGCACTCCTGTCGAGCCCTCAACTGAGGATGATCTCAGGGCCGCACTCCGCCAGGGAAGCTACAAGGACCTAAACCTTTTTTTCGTCCGAAGCATGCCACCTCTTGGCAAGTGTGAGCTCCCCATTCCCAATCCGACAAAGCAAGATGTGATCAACGACGGCTGCATAATGAGACCCGGAGAGCCCGGTGAAGTGCCTCCAAACTTTACCCTTACGACTGTACATGAGGTCGGACACTGGCTTGGCTTGGACCATACATTCGAAAACGGCTGTGAGTATCCTGGAGATTACGTTGATGATACGCCTTACGAGGCGGATCCTTTTGGGTTTGAAGGGTGTCCTGAGAAGGATCGCAACACTTGTCCCGATAAGCCTGGTCTGGACCCCATTGATAACATCATGAACTACGTTAGCCCGTGAGTATCATCAGTCTGCTGAATTCTAATTGAGACTAACCAAGAGCAGACACTGCGAGCGTATGAGATTCACACCTGGTCAGACCGATCGTATGCACATGCTTTGGAAGAAGGTGCGAGCAAACGCAGAAGCTTGAATCTTGCACATGGAGCCATAGATAGAAGAGGCAATTGGCTATATCATAAGGGACAAACAGATCCCGGTAGCTGAAGTCGCTGTAGGGATTATCCGTGTTATAGCAAGGGAGTAACGAGAGATGATGTATACTTTGTGAGGCTTGCGACAAACTCAAAGAGTTCCCCAGTACATATGATAGATAGTTCAGGTGGGGGTGGGCGCTTAGCCAACTTGCAATATTCATTTGGCCACTGTATCAACCAGAAAGCTCCTTTCCATCCACCCAATTTCCATGAAGTCCAGCCCTCAACCTGATATTCAGTTTGACTACTGCTCTTGGAACAGAAAAGTCTGATGTATCAACTATATGTAGCTCGCTTGACATAGTAGCATAGTTGTTGACTAATACGATAGTATAGCCGTCGCCTTCTGGAGAATCCTCCGATCGTGGCACAAATACTGGTTCCTGAACCATATGTGTCTTTCCGGGAAAATACACATCCAGCTTTCCCGTTTCGTGGTTGAGATGGCCCAGAGCGTTGTACAAGGGATGGCCACCGCCCAATACTGGGGCAATAGCAGCGAAGTCCGTTCCGAGTTTGGGGTCCATCATGTCAAAGAAGCTATGCCGATGAGGTCGCATGGAGACTCGCTCATCGATCCTTGGGAATTCCATATCGCACTCAGAAATAACCTGGTGAGCTGGAAGATCCAAGTCTGAAGTGTTTGGGTCTATGGTGAATCGTACATATTTAGCATGGATGTCATGAGGATCTGGGGCGTTTCCGTCACTGTCAGGCCACCAAAAGAAAACATTCTTGTCAGTCAGAGGAAGGTCAAAGACAATTCTGCCATCTGGCAGTTCATACGCATTCGTGGTGTGACCAGGGAAAGCATTCGGTGCCTTGAACCACTGTGAAAGGGATTAGCCATTGTTCGGTAGGTAACTGTAGAGAAGTTTCATTCATGATGGCAGAAAGAGCTGAAATGTCTACGTACCTTTACATCTGATGCTTTTGCGCCTCGTCGTGGGAGAAGGCCTAAATAAAACGGAACACTCGAATCCCATTGCCAGTGTTCTCCACCTTGCTTAAGTCGATCGATATCGCAAATTTGAGGAATAATTGGAAACAGTACCTGTCGTATTTGTTAGTCAGAAGAGCCACCAGGAAGGCTGATATATGCAGGTGATGTCTTACCCAATTCTCCGTGACAGCAAAGTCATGAATCATTCCGACAACAGGTGAAACCAACCAGACAGTCTGGTTAAATGTGCCATCAGGGTCAATGGAATAGTAGCAGATATCAGGAGTGCCATCTCCCATAGCTTCGTACCCGAAACATACCAGCTCTCCGGTTTGGGGGTCGAGTTTTGGGTGAGCTGTGAAAGTAAGACTGGGTAATTGACCGTTGAAGTCATGGACTCCAAATGTCTCGAGTGTGATAGGATCCATTGCAAATGGTGGAGCATCCTCCTTCATGGCTAGGAGAACCTTGTTAAAATAGAAGATGTTGGTGTTTGCTGTAGTCCGAATCTTGAATTCAACTGCATCGGTATATTTGTTTCGATACTTTCCTATCCACGAATTACAAGTCAGTGCCACGATGCTGGACCGTTTGTGCCTAGTAATTGGAGACATACCAGCAAGTGCTCGTTGAGCCTCTCTTTCCCGAAGGAACTTTTCAGTGCGAACATATCGTTGCTTGAAGTGGACATTCCCCTTACTGAATCGAAAAGCACTGATATTACCATCCCCATTGAACCACTAAAGATATGTGAGCTTCTCTGTCCATGAATCATACTTTTTAAGACATTAGACTTACAGGGTCCTGATCAGCTAACGGGGGGAATTGTGGATCAGGCATAACCCTGTAGAAGGTCCCATCGATTTCTTCCGGAATTTCACCCTCGATTTCAAGGAAATTGATCTCTCCTTCGAAACGACAAGGTTTCATGAACCCCGAGAATTGAGGCTCACTGGGGAACGCCCTGTTTAGCTTGGAAGAGACACCGCGGTAGTGACCGGCCATGTTGAGCTCGACGTTGTAGTAAAAAGATTCTGGGTGTTAGTAGATAGTAGAGTAAGAGCTACTGGCTAATCATTCGGGCAATTTGTTGCTGGACGGATTAGACTCGTATTAGTATTTTAAACTTAGTAGCACTCCCGACTTTCCCCCGTTTGCGGCATGCAGCGAGATCCGGATTGAAGCTAAGACCGATAGCTCCGCTGACAAAGCATACATGACCCTCACCGCTTGCTCAAGGGTGGAGATGTTTTATTTTTAGAACGCGATGTTCATGATAGCTTCACATTGTTCAGTCTATTTTATTGATTGAGACAGGATACATGCGTCCTGATATGAAGCCATCGTTATTGCTAGGCAAGGAATTTACAAGCGTTGTCTTTATTTCGCTCTCCAGGCTACCTCTTCTAATTCACACGTAAATCATATGTTTATTCTCTGTGCTTGTGAGACTAAATGCTACTGAACACGTTCAAACCATTTCTGAAGGTCAGTGGCGAAGAACTGTCCCAATTCAAGCTCATCTCCAAATCCAAAGTCAGACGTTTCCCATGAGGGCATGGTAGAAATCAAGTCTGTTTCCAGGTCAAAACAATCGCCGTCTCCGACAGACTGTGGCTCAACAACTTGGGTCTGGAAGCCGAGGTATTGAGAGGATTTCGGTTCTGAAATATGAGGATTGAGCTGAAGGAACATTGGAAGATAGAACGATGAGACTCACCCCAGTTATTGACTATCCTGAGAAGTTGTTGTAAGAACCCCACACAACGTAAAACAATCGGGTTATCGTTGCTGAGTTGTGATATGGCCTCGCAACCTTGATTCAAATACCGGCCAGCCTGACTATGTCGACTCTCGACTCTCGTCTCATCCGTGGAATCGTGGGCGATCAACACACCCCCGAAGATCGCGAGAGACGCACTGAATGCTGAGGTTTGTCAATAGTAGCACTCAATTGTCATATCGGACTGACACGACTAACCATAGTAAAGAGTGAACCACCAAGCGCCAATAAGGTGGCGACCATGGTCCTGTCTCATCATCACGACATGAATAATATCCAGCATACTTTGTGCTACCTGGACGAAAGTTTTGTCAAAGTTGGCTTGCATGCTGTTGACAGAGCCTGAGCTGCGATGCGGTACCTTCGATTGCCGATTCAAGGCGCTCAGGGACCGAATGAACGTGGGTCGGTGGAGGAGGAGTTGGGCATTCAGATATCGTAGTGTCAAAACGACTCGAAAACGTTCAATCGTGGTATCCTGTGCCTCCGTATCTGTAAGTTGTAACAGCTCGTCAGCATTGTAGGGACGTAGTTGTACTGGCAGGCTGCCTTGCCAGTCTGAAAGCTCCTGTTCAAACTCAATGATAGCTGTCATAGTACTGGTATCTGAAACTTGTGCATCGCAACCAAGGTTGTTGCCATACAGAGCAGTTATTATTTTCCCTATAACCCTGTACGCTGATCTGCAAAAGTAAGCACTGATACACCTTGAGTAACATATATCTTACATGGAAGCGTTATAGAACTCGGTGCTAAGACGTTGAACGTCGTCAGAGACGGAAGTATACAGAGGTAGATGCTCGGGTAAATCCATTCGGATGTATTCTTCTGGAATCGTACATGGGCGCCCAAAGGTCATGCTGAGGCTCCTGCGGATATTTGTCAGTTGCAGATCAATAGATAAATAATGTAGGTAGTCCCAGGTGGCATGTCAGGGTTTGATTAACATGGACTTGCTTGAGAATACTAACCTATCAAGGAGGATGCACCCGAACCATGTACGCTTCCGGATCTCTTGCTGAAGAGCGGTGAACTTTGAGGCAATGTCCTTAGAATGAAGTCCAATAGACATGGCGGCTTTGACAGAGAGTCCATGTATGGTCCAGGTTTGGACAGATCTATGGGTACCTTGCAGGTACTGGGTTGTCAAAAGGAGATATTGGACTGCGATCGATTAACTCTACAATGTTCCAAATTTGTGAAAGATATAGCCTAAGGACCTACCTATCTCAAGGGTAGTGCCTCGGAGCATTTGGGTCTGACATAGCTCTTGAGCTCGACGATAGAAGATGTCGGATTGCTCAAAATGGGAGTCGCTTCCAGATTCCTCCCAGCAAGAAGTACAGGTGGCCATGGCCAGAATCATGTTGAGCAAGCCCAGCCAAGTCCGGCTTACGTTGCTTCGAAAGCCACTTTGTCGGAATTGATGATATGTGTTAAAGAAGCCTTGCTCATGAATATATGGAAATAGAATCCCCGTGTTGGAAAAGTATGCCCGAATAAGCCTCTGCATTTCGTGATCTGGGGGTAACCGATTGGCATCAACTTTACCGGTGTCGTCCGATCCTCCCAGTGAAGCCGTGGTCAATCTGTTTGAGCTACTTACAAGACCGCCCTCATAAGTACTTTTCTCGGATGTTGTAGTCAGGGGTGAATGGTGATTGATCAACTGCTTTCTCTTATCGACTGCTCTGAAAATATGTCGCATGAAAGCAATGTTTGAAGACGGGCCTACACAGCAAGGAAGGTGAAGATCAGCCGGCCGACTTAACTGGTAATGCTCGCTCGTTTCTGGGTACGCCTACCAAAAAAGCCACAATCCTGTTCATCGACAAATGATACCGCCATTCCGTCAGTCATTCTGTGGTCATGGGAACTGTCTTTGATTCCATCGATATTGATGACCACATCATCATTTTCCACAAAATTGTCGGTCGAACGACTGTCCACAATCGGGAGTTGATCCTGTTGATCGTGTGATCGTCTATGCTCTGGGCGAACATTTTCTAGGTCATAGAGTCTGTCACCGTGACCTTTCAAAGTGGTCTCAAGCAACTGGACTTTATGCTCCAAAGCAGCAAAAACACTAGCATAAGGAATCAGTAGGTAGACCAGCAATCTGCAGTTTAGTTTAGGGTATGCAGGCCTGTACGAAAGATAAGGATCATTATTGGGCTATTACTCTTTGGGAATTAAGAGGTTGGCAGATGTCTCCTGTTGCTCATATGTGCATTCAAATCCGAGTTTATCGCACGTGTCGCATCGTGGTCGGCCTCCGTTGCACTAGGGTATCTCTGTTAACACCTGTTGTGGCCAGGCATTGTCATCAGAATGGCGACTTACCCTTGATTTTCGAATTCTGCATGCTGAACAGGCTAACGCGATTCGGCGTCTCTTGGGTGGGGGCTCCGCTTGTCGTTGTTGATTGGTATTATCTGTCTCAGATCTGGGTGGAGACTCTTGATTTGATGCCATGAATTACTGACTGCTACTTTGAGCCTGACTCTGAACCTGAATACAACAAAGACAACAGTTCGGGGAAACATTGGGAGAGCCGGTTCTTGTAGCTCTTCTCCCCTGGCTGGCATGTTGCACGTTCCCCGCCCGCCTCAGTTGCCGAGACCAGGGTTTCTCCAAGAGACCAGCCTAGCGTGTTGCAGATCGTCAAATCAGCCAATCAGATACATGGCGTATTCTTTTGACTTTCCCGGGGCTGTTCTAGTGGGTTGTCTCCGGGGAACCATCGGAAAGGACGCTTGTAGCCTGTAATATGTAAGTTCCTAGTCAAGCGCTACACTACAGTATGACATGAGCTTGACTTGTTGTGAGTCTCGTAAACGGTACATGCAAACAAGAAACGCAATCACAATGAAAGTGGCTTGGCAACGGTTGATTCGCTTTGTTGCGACCGATGGGCGCGTCCTGAGGGGCGAGCCCATTCTCCCCTCCCCCAATTTTGATCTCGGCGACACAACAGAAGAGACAGGTCTCAAAGCTCGAGTGGTTGAAGGAGACGACATCTATGATTCAACCGGTACTACACGCGTCACGGATGAAGTAGTAATTGTCAAGACTCTTCTCGGGCCTTTGGCATCTACCGATGTCCCCATTATCCGATGTGTTGGGCTGAACTATGCGACTCATAGTAGGTTTACTTCCGTCCCGCCATTCGAAGTAACGAATGGATATTAACGATGCCTGCACTCAGTCCGTGAAGCTGGACGCAAGGTTCCGCCATTCCCATCTATCTTCTTCAAGCCATCTACAACAATATCCGACCATGGCACTAATGTAGTTATACCAAAGCTTGCTCAAGATGACCAAGCAGACTACGAGGGAGAGCTGGTGAGCCTAGTCTTTCTTTAGTCACCACATTACTTTGAAAATGCTAACTATTACGTTCAGGTTGTGGTTATCGGAAAGGATGCTAAAAATGTGAAAGAGAGTGATGCTCTCGACTACGTTGCTGCTTACACTGCAGGAAACGATATCTCGTCTCGCAAATGGCAGAGAGACCCTAACCTCGCTGGTGGCGTCCCGCAATGGGGGTTTTCAAAGGGATTCGATACCTTCGCTCCGTTGGGTCCCGCTCTCGTCTCAAGCAGCTTGATTCCCTCTCCCGAGAAGCTTCATCTCCAGACGACGATAAACAAAGAACTGAGACAGGACACAGGGCTCGATGATTTGGTCTTTTCCATTTCCACTCTCATTGCGCATCTATCCTCTGGCACAACCCTTCAGAAGGGCAGCATCATCATGACAGGAACTCCCGGCGGTATGTGTGCCAGCACTGCTTCGATGAACGATAGGGGATGCTGACCAGGTAACTTTAGGTGTTGGGGCTGGCTTGAAGCCTCCTAAGTACCTTCTGCCGGGGACAACTATGGAAGTGAAGATTACTGAGATTGGAACTCTGAGGAATGGGGTAAAGTTTGAGTAAATTAACAGTGACTGCGAGCATTAAATATAAATTTAGTTCCCAGAATATCATGGTTACTAGTTATTTGAGTGTTCCTGTTGCTTAGGTGTGGAAACTAGACTACGTGTTGAGATATCTTACTATTTCTTGTAAACTCCAAGGGATGCAAAACAGAAGCTTTGTCACATAAGCCCATTTAGACTAACTAAAATATTTACACAGTTAGTTAATAATTAGTTAAACTATATCAACTTGCGGTAACAGTTGCGATTTTATAGGAGATGAGATTATGTTTACTGTTTATTATTGCTACTGTTAGATATTTAAAGTCGGTAAGATGGAACTGCACTTAATATATATCTCCGTTTAGAGCAACTTCCCAAATAACGAATTACAGATAAGTTTCTCCACTTCTCCAGTGCTCCTCCACGGCCCTCTCTGCGTCATACCCATAAGCCCAAAGTTGAGTCACCGGGTCACTCCACTGGTTTGTACTCTCGACGAAGGGTTTTCCTTCGACTTCAGCCTTCATTCCCAGATCCCTAGCCTGCTGTAATGGGCCATCTGGAAAATGCCATATCCTTCCGTTGACCAGACTGGCAGCTTGCATCCCATAGCTTCGACTCATTCTCTCATTTTGGAATACAAGCAATGCATCTGGAACCTCCTCCTTGCACTTGATCTTTGCGAGTGATGTTGCCAGAGCTGCACCATCTTCTACAGCCATTGCAGCTCCCTGTGACATATAAGGTACCATCGCGTGAGCTGCATCGCCAAGAATCAAGAGCTTTTGGCTCTTAGATATCCATGTCGGCAGTCGAGCACCGGTTACCAAGGGCCACTTCACAGTCTGCTTGATCTTATTGATCAAAGTTAGTAATCTGCAACAATAGTCAGCTAGCTGAAGTCAGGCCGGAGTAGATAGTTGACCTTGGGTCCCAGTCGCGGAACGACTGTCGCATTTCCTCGAGTGCATTCGTTGCATTCCATGTGCTAGGTAAGGAATGGTCAACGTGGGAGAGAACCATGTTGAATGAATCACCACCAGCGATGCAATATGTCATGACGTGACGATCTTCGCCAATCCTAAGTTACCACCAGTTAATGAGGTCCCGTATTTGGGGCAGACATGATGTTAATGGCATACCAGATATTGATACCCGGCCTCTCCAGAAGCCAAGCTGTATCATGGTCGTCTTTCATGTCCTCGCTATATACAACAGCACGATAAGCAGCGAAGCCAGTCCTTTGTGGTGGTGGATCCTGACCGCCAAGCACAACTGGCCGCGCTCGCGACTTGACACCATCTGCAGCGACGATGAGGTCTGCAGTGTACTGTCGCCCGTCGGATGTCGATGCTGACGGGATTGCCTCATCGTAGTCAGTGACCCTGCTACCTGTAATAACCTCGACCCCATGCTTAGCAGCCAGGCTACGTAGAGCACGGTGAAAGTCAGCACGATGGATGACAAAGTACGGCGCCCCATACGTCTCGGCAAAGTCAGAGTCTAGCTTTGTGTAGCCGATCGGTTCGCCATTCTCCCATCTTCGAAAGGTCATACTGTCCGGTTTGATAGCGTACTGTTCAAGGTAAGGACCGATGCCCCACTTTAGAAGCAGCCTGGCTGAGTTTGGGGGAATCTGGATGCCAGCACCAACCTAGATCAGAAGCAGGGTTTCAAGTTAGTCGATTGCCACAGGATGCACTGTCGATATCAAGGATGACACATACTTCACCAAGAGAGGCTGCTTGCTCTAAAACAGTAACTTCGTTGCCTTGACGAGCGAGTGCGACCGCTGTGGCCAGACCTCCGAGGCCTGCCCCGACCACCAAGATACGGAGTTTGACTTGAGGCTGATGGATGGAGTCCTGTTCTTCGCCGACATATTGATGTGACCGATGAATTCTCTCGAGAAGCGCTGTAGACCGCGAGGGATAGCCAACCTCCTAGAAATTAGATCAGCAACCAATCTCGTGAGGATGAATGTCCTGTTGTGAGGATCGTACCGACTGAGTCTTGCTGTTTCCATTTGCAACTGCCATTTCGTAGATGTTTCGGTTCTGAATACTGGTAAGATCACTAATTTAGTCTACCTTACTGATATGTAATTGATTTCTTAGCATTATCTCATCTTTATCTTTCAATTATGAGAAGTCATCGGGAACGTGTACCGACAATGCCCCGAAACTGTCTTGCTCCACTGTGCCGACTCGGTGCCATCCGATTCGAACCCAATCTCAACAACGAAGGTTCATATTAAATAACAATGGTCTTCCCGACTTTACCGTTGACAGAAATATCAACCCTAGCCTGAAGTAGAATACTGACACAACCAAGACAAGACGCTATTGTTCAACCCCAATTTTCATCAAACTCAAAAGATCTCTAACAATACTCTTAATTGTTCCCGGATGACTTCTTCCAGCTCCAGCGCGGGCGAAAGCCCACAGCACAATGCTGCCGCCGCCGCCGGGTTGATACAGAATCCCGCAGATTTAGTTGCAGCCCTCCGGGCTACAAATACATCTCCCCTCTGGGCCCAGATGCAGAGATTGAACCCACCTGCACCCAACCCACAGACTATTCCTCATGTCTGGAACTATGACGAAATCAGGCCTTACCTCGTCAAAGCAGGGGAACTGATCACGGAGAAACAAGCTGAGCGCCGTGTCCTGATGTTGGGCAATCCCGCAAGAGGTACCGTGCTATTCAATTGCCCGTTTCTGGTCCAAATTATTAACATCCAAGTACAGAGGCGCCTTATACCACAGACACCCTGTATGCTGGCCTTCAGCTAGTACAACCCAACGAAACAGCACCTGCCCATCGGCATACCGCATTTGCCTGCAGATTTATCATTGAAGGCACCGGAGGCTTTACGGCAGTCCATGGTAACAGAGTTCCAATGAGGCCTCGCGATGTCATCGTCACTCCCACCTGGAACTGGCATGATCATGGTAAAAAGGGAGCCAATGAGGAAGGTGGAGATGACCAACCTGTCATCTGGCTTGATGGACTTGACCTCCCCAGTTTCATTCACTTTCCTGTACACTTTGTGGAACACTATTCTTCCGCACGATACCCAGCCGAGGATTTTGCAGAGTCCGACATTGTCTATCCGTGGGATAAGATGCAGTTACAGCTGGATACGACCAGTGATGGTTGGGTCTCCAGACCCTACTTGAAGCGAAATGGAGCCGAGAGTGAGTTTCTTTGGTACATAGATCAAGACTTTCCTTACTGACAGAAATTCACCAGTTGGTAGAATTATCGGAGCCTCTGCAGAGAGACTATTGCCTTGCACCACGTCTCCAGAGATCCGGGAGACTAGCTCTGCAGTCTATCACGTTATCGAGGGTTCCGGTTCGACCAAGGTTGGCAACTCTATACTCAAGTGGAAGCAGGGTGACACGTTTTGCATCCCAGCCTGGCACAGGTACCAACACCAAACTGGAGCAGAGGGACGGGTCTATCTGTATAGATTTGACGATAAGCCTATGCTCAAGGCTTTGGGCTTTTACAGAGTGGAGGGAGTGAACGTGGAGACCTATGTATCAGAGTAAACAAATTGCAGCATGCAGCAATGTAAGACCAAGCTTGAATTGACCTACCACTTTCATTACAATGGATGTTCACTGAATGGAGCCTTATGCAATTAGATTCTTCTAGTTCTGTGGTCTTGCATACTTCATATTAGATACCGATACTGGGCTTGTCTCTGTTATACTCGAGCTGGACGGATCGGCTTACCGATCAGTTCGTCCTTAAACCATCCGGCTAAATTTGTCTATGCGTTCCTGTGTTCGTCCGCTCCGTACCCAACTATCGAACCACTTTAGACTTGAGAACATAAACTACTTGTATACATCTTTCACCTGTGGGTTACCCTGGTAGCGAAAGCCCAAGCGACTATCTCTACGTCTCGTGAAGGCCAAAGCCTCATAAATGGTATCAACCGGGTTCCATAAATATTGGGTCCTTTATTAAATGTCAGACCTTGGTAGATCAATAAGCTTTATCACCGAAAGGTAACATATTGTTCGATGAATACACGAGACGCTCCCTGTGCTGGGTACTTCCAAGAAAGAAGCATGGGACGGGGATCGATCCGGATACAGGACGTTCCGACACCTTTCCGACCTTTCCCCTAAATCCGGACTATTCTAGATGTATCCCGACCGCACAGGAGCCTGAGTTTGGATTCAAGGTCCACTTTGTCAAGAATAATATCTCCCAAGGAAAGTAACGCCCCGGGCCATTTGATAACTACTTCGAAAGCCTGTGGCAGTATACAAGTTAGTTGAACATTGAAAAGCAAAAATGCAGAACTTAGCTGCCAACAGTCACTCAAAGAATGGGTACATACGCGCACATGTCCCAATGCTCATTGATGGTAAGCCCATTCTGAGGACTTGTGATACGCTGAAGCATCACGTTTTCGAGGGCGGGGCCTTTCAAGGCGCAGAGATCTCCGACTGTGAAGAGGCTGCGGCTAGCTGTAGCAGAAGCTTTGTGGATTGGCAAGCGACGTCCCCAAACCGTAGACGTGCTCTACTTCTCCGACTCGCAGAGGTAAATAATTCAAGTCAATCCAACGAGATTCCAGCTGAAACATCCTTTCCAGAACCTGACCAAGCGCCAAGATGAAGCCAAAGCCATAATCAAGTCAGATATCCACTGCTCGGATGATTGGGCCGCAATCAACATCAATGACAGTATCAGACACATCAAAGAATGTGCGTACCTGCTGACGTCAAAGACTTTGAATGGCACGATTCCTTACATCGACACGGAAGGATCATACGGTCTCGTTTTCACTCGCCCTCTCGGTGTTATCTTAGGCATTGCTCCATGGAACGCCCCCCTATTCTTAGGGTTCCGAGCAGTCATTGCTCCCGTAGCTATGGGCAACACGGCTATCCTCAAGGTAAAGCGTTCATCAGCACCCAAGCCATCTCCGGTCTCATACTGAATACATGCGTTCAAAGGGCTCCGAACTAAGCCCTCGCACCCATTACTTCATAGCCGAGATGTTTGGACAAGCTGGCTTTCCTCCGGGAGTTGTCAACTTGATCCTCCACCGACCGCAAGACGCACCTGATATTGTTGGACATCTTATCCGACATAATGCAATTCGGAAAGTCAACTTCACAGGCTCAACTGAAGTGGGGCGGAGTATTGCTCAACAAGCTGGTCAGGCTCTCAAGCCCGTCCTTCTCGAGTTGGGTGGCAAAAACTGTTCGATTGTTCTTAGAGACAGCGATTTAGCCCAAGCTTCAGAAGCTGTGCTCACCGGTGCAACCCTCAATGTAAGCAAGTCCTTGTTCTATCGTCATTTCGCTCCTCATGCTGACAACAAACCAAACTGAAGGGAGGTCAGATCTGTATGTCAACTGACTTGGTACTTGTTGACGAGAGTGTCATGAATAATTTCAGAACCGAGATTACCAAGAATCTTGCCAACAGATTTGGGATGACATTTCGACTCATCGGCTCAAAGAGCCCATCAAGGATTCGGGCTCTTATCTCTGACGCGACAGGCAAAGGGTCATCCGTACAGTTCTCAACCGACCTGGATGCAGAGACCGATTCACCACTCATTCCGATTACTGTATTTGACAGCGTCAATGAATCAATGGCGTACTTCAGGACAGAATCCTTTGGGCCTTGCATTGGTATCGTATCTATTTCCGATGAGGCAGATGCAGTCAGGATTGTGAACGACAGTGGTTACGGGCTGTCGGCTTCTATTTGGACTAGAGACCACTACAGGGCATTAAACCTAGCCCGCAAACTCCAAGTCGGTGCTGTTCATATCAACTCACTTACTGTTCACGATGAGCCGACATTGCCACATGGGGGCACGGGTTTAAGTGGGTTCGGAAGGTTTGGTGCGGAATGGGGCCTTGAGGAATTTTGTGAAACGCAGACCGTTATCCTAAACCGCTAGGATCATCACTACCATTTCTTTCATCACTTTCCTACGGTTGGATCATCGTTCAGTTAGTCCCGGTTCAGTCTCAAATACCATGCATTAAGCCAGTACCGTCCCATATCAATTTAAATGTTTACAATAGCTCTTATTGCACCAAATAATATAGACCGCATTTAATATATCCTCTTACAGTTACAGTAGACAGTACCCAGGAGTAAAATAGTTAGATTTCACATTTACAAAAGCAAGACAATTTTTATTGCATACCCTATTTTAGCAGAAGTCTCTGGCTTAGAAAGCACGCGAGTCATAGAACTCATCTAGGTACAGATATCAGTCGTGGATTATTGTTTTCTTTCCGTTACTAAAGCCAAGCGAGAAAGAAAAGGCTTTGTTAGCAACAAACCTCCGGAATAGACTATCGGATAATTGCACATCACGATTGCGGGGAGAGTCTGGGGTAAACTCATTTTAAAGTTTGGATCCATCCGGTAGTTGCGTCCCCGGGGCAAAATCGGGAAGACTGCCCCCGACCCGAGATGAGCTTGCGTAATTATAACAGACGTCTTATTAAGACACTATTACTGGCCCAACGTGGGAAAGTAGGAGTACAAAAAGTCCAATTACATTCATTGTTACCTAGTGCTCCCACTACTCTCATTCTCACATTACCAGCCTGTAACCCACTCAGAATCCATTCGCAGTTCATTCGAATCAACGACGTTGGCCATAGTCATGTCACCTCTCGTACGTTCGGTCGATAGTACCCAAGGATTTTTATTGCAAGTACAAACTGACCCTTGTTTTCTAGGACTGGCCACTGTGGTGGCGTATTTTGGTGCTTCTCAATGTCAGCTTCTACAACCTTCTTGGAAACGCGTGGTGTGCCGGTCTCTCTCCACTTTTTGGGTTAATCATCCAAGAGTTGCATTGTTCGCAGTCCCAAGCATCCAACTTGGTAACATACGCTCTGCTCACTCTTGGACTGTCGGTAAGAAGCTGGCTATATATTGTATCTGTCTAACAAAACAGCTGACGTTGATAGAACCTCCTAGCCTTGCCGTTATCATCTTTGTACGGGAAACGACTTACCGTTCTTGTATCCCTCGCTTTGTTCATCGCTTGCAATATCTGGTCCGGCGAAGCATCCACTTACGACTCCCTCCGAACCTCTCGTATATTGGGTGGATTGGCCGGTGGCCTAGTGGAGGCTCTTGGGCCGATCATCGTCGCTGAGACCTTCCCAGCCCATCAGCTTGGCCGAGCTATGGTTGTTTACGTGGGATTCCTTGCCTCTGGTTCTGCCATCGGACCTATCGTGTCTGGAGCAATAGGAACAGACCTGGGTAGTTGGCGCTGGTACTTGAGGATAATATCCATTTTGATGGGTCTGAACCTATTTTGCTCCATCATAATGTTGCCAGAGACAGCTCATACGGTTGATGAGGGTGTCAATGGTCCTTCCGAGGACGCCAGCGGCGGAGGCGCAATTGAACATAAACCAACTACAGCATCTGTTGAAGATGCCGGTTCCCCTCGCCCAGCCTCCGAGATGTCACCAACGACATTAAGAGAAGAATGGATGGCCAGGTCTTTCAGTCTAGACTGCATCCCTTTGCAGTGGACTAGGATGCCCTCTTTATTTGTGCAGCCACTTCAGCTTCTTGCGGCACCACAAGTCCTTGTCACGGTCTATGTTTTTGGTCTCACAATTGGCTGGACAGTTATCACTTCGGTTCTCATCTCTCTCATCTACGCCTCGCCTCCTCTGCTATGGAAAGCACGTTCGATCGGTCTTCTGAATGTTGCGTCTCTACTCGGTCTCCTCGTTGGTCTTCCATTCGGTGGCTATTTCGCAGACCTTCTATTTCTCCGATCGGCACGCATGAACATTTCAGGGCCAGATCCAAGAAGTAGACTGCCCATGGTGCTACTGGGGGCCCTCAGCAGCCCTACCGGATGTCTAGTCCTTGGGCATGCTCTAAGGCGTCCCGATTCTTGGATCCAGGTGTGCGTGGGATGGTCACTTCTCGCTTTTGGGTTGACGGGCTCTGCGAATATTCTACTTACTTATTCCGTGAATAGCATGCCGCCAAGGGCTGGGGATATCGGAGTCCTAGTGAACGTTATGAAGAACTGTCTGGCATTTGGTGTTTCCTATGCATCAGTTCCCTGGATGCAGGGCATGGGCGTGTTCGAACAGTTCGCGACTATGTCTGCTCTTCTCTGGCTGGGCTACCTACTAGTAATCCCTATATGGTTTTGGAGTCAAGTTATTGTACAAAGGAGCACTGCCTACACGCGTCACAGGCCATTAATTTAGTTTACTCTCAGGTTTCCTTGTGGAAACGGTTCTTGTAGTAGCAGTGCACTTATTCAGGCTGACGTTGATCATTATTTCCACATTGTTTATTCCCCTGGCACTTTCGTGGTCCAGTGCCAATAGCGTGTGAAGGTCCCGCTAACTTTCAGAACTATTGAATTTCAAGCAGGGGCCCACCAACCACGCCCCGAGAATTAAAATTACACCACGCTTAGACCGTATTCTATAAGGTCTAGAACAAATCTTCCAGAAGCCCAGTTCTACAATAAATATCTTCAACAGTCTCCCACTTTATGGCGCCGTCACCTACTCTGCTCTGAACTTGATCCTACAAGTAAACCACTCTTTCAGGAGTCTCCAGTCCCTCGTTAATCTTTTTGCCCTCGCATCAACGATATAATGAAGTCCAAGGCTCTTCTCAGCGTGCTGGCGTATCTAAGCGCCAGCGCTCATGCTGGACCTTGCAAGCCAATCACTTCACAAATCACCCAAGTTGCCTCTGCTACAACAGAGGAATCCACCGCCGTTGACTCAAGTACCACCATCATGGCGTCCGATACCAGCGAATTTCCCAGCGCTTCCACAACTGAGCTGAGCTCTCAGACAACTGAGGAGCCTACAGTTGAGTTTACAACGACCACTACAGCTGCCGACACGACTTCAGAGGCCCCCACAAGCACCGAGGAAGCATCTACAACGGGTGCAGCTGCGTGCCCTACTCCTGTAAGCTGCGACAACCTCGGGTTCGACTGGGCATACTACAGCAATCCTGCCCAAAACACCGACACTACCTACTCCTCGTTCGTTCCTCAGTCCTTCAAACAAGTAAACCCTGTCTACGTTGGGACCACCCGCCAGATTGGTGGCCTCTATCAGCCCGGGAACGGTGCCCAAGCCGGCCCTATCTACGGCTCTTCTGATCTGGACCTCGACTACTTCGCCCTGAATCACCATGCGTACTTGTATACTTGCGACGCTGGTAGATACAAGTTTAACATTCCATACGCCAACGATGCACTTTATCTCTGGCTTGGAGCAAAGGCGTATGCTGGTTGGAATTCAGGCAACGCCGATGCCAAGGCCCTCTACAACCAGCCCGATCACATTGCAGGAAGGGCTAGCTTCGAAGTTGACCTTCCGGGTGGTGTATATATTCCCCTTCGCTTTGTGTATGGTCAAGCGCAGTACGGTGGCGGCTTTACCTTTACCGTTACATCTCCGGGTGGGCAGGTTCTAGTCGGCGATGACGTTACCTCTAGCCCGTACGTTGTGCGCTATTCATGCGATGGTGTTACTGCCCCACAATACCCTCCATTCGGACAGGAGATCTAGGCGTTTCATTTATAGTTTGGTCTCGACAGATGTTAAAGGAATCACTTTAAACGTATACATCTTAGTTTAGAAAGAATATGTTATTAGTAATAAGCTTAGTATGGGTATCTAGCTTAATTGCAATTGATGGCAATTTTAGGAAAAATCCTACTAGAAATTAAACGATAAGGTTAACAGAGATAAGATAATACAAGATGATAACGGTTAATCTACGGCTATTGGATCGGATTTGGGTTATTCCGCCCCGCTCGCCAGCTCCGATACTGAGAGAGGTCTGTAGTAGCAAACAGATGATAAAATCAATTGAACATAAGTATTACTGCAATATAAATCTCGATTGTAAAAAAAGAAAGAGATAATAGGGATTGAAATTGAAGTTCTATTAGCTGTTGAGTCTGGAAGACTTAATAGATACAAAGATATAAAATCTGTTGCTTTAACCTAACTTTATTATAATTGCTCTTTTAGTATCGGGTAGGAGATGCATTTATCAGCGGTACACCTCAGCTTGATTGGTTCAGACTAAATCGGATCTGGATTATTTGTCAGCTGCAGCCTGCGGGGATCTGTAAAGTGGATTTCTAAGCTACTGTTGACGCCACAGTGGCTGAGTGTGGCTGTAGTAGGACAGACGGGGCACTGACAAATGGTGTCTCACTAAGCACAAAGAGTTTCGTGGATCTTCTCGATGCTTCGAGTCAGATCATAATCCTTCGATATGGTAAGTAACGTCTTGCGCAAGAACATGCTGCCTAAGTCCCAATGTAAAACACCGTTGTATAAATAAATGAGTTTCGGCGGTCCAGGTGAATTTTTAATTATCAGAATTCAGTATCTTTACAAGTCAGTCAATCGATTACACTAAGCACAAGGATCCATTCAGCCAATCAAACGCCCGAACCATCATTACAATTACCTTTCCCAGTTTACCACCAAAACACATTACCAAAATGGCATTCTTCCTTCCCCGCACAGCCTACCATGTCCAGGCCCCAATGAACCCACTCTACCATCTACTCAGGGAATTCGACCAGTCAGTCCTGCAGCCCCAACAGCCACAGCGAAAGCGCCAATGCCACCCTCAGCAGAAGACCCGCGCTGAGGTTGCTTGTCCCACCTACCGAGTCAACGCTCGCCCATGGGAGCCCCGATTTGAGGCTCATGAGACGGAGGACTCTTTCGTTATCTATGGTGAACTTCCTGGTCTGAACAAAGAACACGTCACTGTCGAGTTCCCTGAGCCTACCAAGCTTGTCGTCAGTGGCAAGGTTGAGCGATTCACAGATGCCCCCAAGGCAAATGAAGCCACCCCTGAAAAGACTGCTCCCATTCCGACCGCCGAGATGGATAACGAAGACACCCGAAGCAGGAGCTCATACCAGGCCACTGTTGAGGACGATGTCGATGGTGATGACTTTGAGGTCTTGAGCCACACATCAGGAATGTCAGAGACCAGCAACCAGCCAGAGCCTGAGACTGTCAGTGAGAAGGCCAAGGAGAAGCAGCCTGAGCAGTCCGAGCAGCACCAAGAGCCACGACGTTCTGGCTATCGCAAGGAGTTCTCCCGCTACTTTACCTTCCCTACCTATGTCAACCACGAGGCAGTCACTGCAGAACTCAAGGATGGCCTCTTAACCATAGTCGTTCCTAAGGTGACTGCAAAGTCTCATCGCATTATGATTGAATAAAGAATTGGAGATTGGTTTATTGGCTTTTATTTTGATACTTTTGCGCATGGAGATACGAAAGGGTCTGTTCTTTACACATGTTTACTTTGTTAATTACATAATCAATTTACTAAATACGCACACTACATCAATTTGTGAAGGTTAAAAGGTCACGTAGAAATCATCCTTATTTGAAGCTAACAATACTAAACACAAACACATCTAACATGGTAATACTAAGGGGGATCCCCCATGAAAGAGCTCTAGTATAACTGCAAACCGAGCTTTACTCCCAATCACACTTAATCCCCAGCATGTACCTTCCCCCATCGCATTCTAACATCTAACCCCATTCGGGGTCCTGCCAGCAGCAAATATCCGAAGCAACATTCTCACAAGTCAATCCACCAACAATACCCAAGGTACCAGAATAAACGCATTCTTTCGCCCTATAGGCCTCAAAAGCTAGAAGTTCAGTAAGGAACTCAAAGTTATCATTATTCCCCTTCGCAGCAGTATTTGCCAGGATCTTAGCAGTGCAGAAGTCTTAGATAGGCTTATCAGGTATATCTTCAAAGACCATCCATTGTGGCCCAGCACCAGTTTGCATGATCACCATGCGGACTCGGTTCTTATTCAGGTGTGCATCTGCCAACCATCCTGTCAATTAGCGGTTATAGTGCTCGGGGTAATACGAACGGCCCATGAATAAAGCGCTTGAGTTGAACGGGACGACAATGCTTGAGTCAGCGGGAGTATCTTCGTCGTCGGGTTGTTGACATTCGCCTCTGTCGATTGGGCCGATAATGGTAGCCTTGCCTTGTCGATCAATGATGAAATCATCAGTCATGAATAGTTCAGGCCCAAGGGTAGGGTTATCGTCTACCCCTTCTAAGGCCGCTGCTAGAGGCAGGTGAGGGTACATGCCCGTGACTTTCTGAACAGTCTTGGCCATTGTATACATAGTAAAGCTATCAGAGTTTCTCTTTAACCACCAAACTGCATCTTCTCGTTTGGCAAGCCCTTTAGTCATTGCCGGGCCGTAGATCTTGATTTTTGCGAGCGTGTCGTCATAGGTAAATATAGCATAAAGATCCGTGATGTGGTACGCGGGGTTCACTCCAGAAGCCCAGTCGATATGAAGTAGCTCGTGAAACCAGGTCCTGCCTAAAGCGTGGTTAGTCCACGATGCCATGTATAGAAATCGGTGTAATGCTTACCTTTGTTTTTGACATATTTTGTAAGGTCAGCCCGATGCGTCACTGGTAGCTCCTTTTTACTGTTGTCTCGTATAGCTTGACCAAGGTCTTGTTGTTCGAAATACCTAGGACAGAAGTTGATGCGCGCGTAACCAGACTTTGTATCGCGGTTGGATGCATAGGCCAACGTGTTACTAGGCCTGCAAGTACACTTCAAAGAAGGATCGTCGCATCGGACGTGCAGCCATTCTTTGAACGGATTAAGGCTACTGCCACCGCGGATCGTCTCAACGGCTTCAAAGACCTCTGCTCCACAGTCAGCTATCTCCATCTAAGGCCAAAAGGAGAAAGAAAGGGGGACATACTCTTGATCGCAGCCTGCTCTTGTTCATTCTCAAATGGTGGAGAAAGATACTCCAAGGCAGCTGCGTCGTTGAAGTCGAGGTTCTTGCCCTTAACAGCATCCATCAGGTGCCAAGATTGTTGCCATCCAGAGTATATGGCCTTTCTCTTAGATGAACCCCAACCTCCACAGCCTTCCCAGCCGAAGAGCCTGGTGGCTAGGGTGCCAATGCCTCCGTCAGAGTCTGTCAGATTATACTCACTATCAATGAGTGCGTCTTTGAAGGTATCGACCGCGGCCTGACTGCTAGCCCTCTGGGCATGTACTGACAGGTCGGGAAGAAGGGAGTGATAAGCCACTGGAATAAGAAGTGTAGTAAGGAACTTCATCGTTTGAGTGTTTGACTTTTGCTTTTCGATTAGCCACGAACTGGAGTATCCCAACATGTCGTTTATATATATCCCGGCATAAGACAGGTTCGGCATATGTACAAAGGAAAGCGCCCGACTCCCAATACATAAGCCCCTGGAATATGGAGTTGGCTGGTCTCACATAAAGACCTTCGCATGTCAATCAAGGGCACCGAGCCAACATAACTAGGATGAGATGACATGGACCCTGTGAGCACTGAGTGTCCCCTTGCTACGCGCTGATTGTTAATATACCAGCATGCTCGTCAGGAGTTCCTGCACTTTGTAGGTACATAGGTACATATATTCTCGTGCTAGTTAATCCAAATATGAGTTTGTGTATTACTAGTTTATACATAAGACCTTACATAACATAAGGTAGAAGCCTCCTTCGAGTTACTTATGATTTTACAATAGGAGTAGTGATATTATTGCTACTTGCTCTACGAATAGCAGCCTATTTACGGACTGGAATGTTATGGCACGGTATGAGTATGAGGCTACAGGACCTATGACCTCTGTTTTACGCGCTCAATAGTCACGTACGAAGGCGATCACTTGGCTATGGAACCAACAATAGCTTTAAAATGGGACATGTACTGGTGATGGTGGATGACGCTACTGGCTTTAGGTTTATTTGGAGTTCTGCGCTTGGATAATTCTAATTAAACTGATACTGAAAAGAACCATCAATGTCATCCTGCAAAGAGTTACTAACAACCAACAAGTTTTAGAGTGGAGACGGCGGCTCATGCTTGAATCCGATTCGTTGGCTTCATTGTTGACAACGACTAACAATGAAATTTCAAAGCATGCTAACCTTCAACAAATCGGCAGTTCTTGATGATCTGATGGGCAATGGATAAATACAAAACAATGGCCTCAGAATAACCTCATATTGACTATCAATCTATATTAGGTCAATGCATGGATTGTGTTCCTTGTCAGTTATCTGAGAACGCCTCACAAGTTTATCGATCCACGGAATCGGATCACCTGCCCTTCATCAGTCTGCATGCCAAAACCCACCCCGCTTTAGGCGCCAGGTCCAAGAGGCAATCTGGGATATCTGACACCTCCCACCATTTCATCTTCGACAACGACTTCAATATTTTCAAACAGAAATATCGCGTTCCTGCTCACACCTCTACTCTTAAGCATTTCTTTTTATAATTGTTATCAATCACAGGAACCTCCTCTTGAACCCTCACTAAACCAGAACGAATCGAACATGTTGAGCGAAGGTGACTTTAATGGCAACTTCGGGAACACATGGTTTCGTCGATGTCGCTTTGGCGTCGAGACTGGCGGCACAGTCACTGGATGGCCCGCCAAAGGGGGTTACTATATCGTCCGCTGTTCAGTAGCTGAGCTTGAGTATCTTGGACTCGACTGCTTTCAGCCTGTCAACAAATCGGACAACCCTTAAGAGGAGGAGCTCTGGTGCGCTAAAATCCGCAAATTGGGAGCTAAATGGTATCGCGACCCTTACGAACATATGGAGGCGAAGACACGCGGTGTTGAGACACCCCACCTATTCCTTGGCTGGCCTTCCGATGGTAGTGTCTGGGTTCTCCAGACAACAAACGTTGAGGGGATACGAAAAGGTCTAGGAAGGATCAACAACGTCTTTACGATGGAGGAGCGCTGGCAGAAGATCCAAGAATTCGGTGGCACCTTTTATGCTGAGCCAAAAGATTGTCCTTATCTTAACCTTGATGAGTAAATAATCAGGATAACCTATTTGTACCCCCTAGGCGTTACTTGTTTATCTCCTCCAACAATGTCTTCGTAGCCAATTTACCCAGATTATTTGAAGCCAATGGGGAATCACCAGTAAGCAACAACCGATCGCGATGGCATTCTCCAGTGATATCCTTGTTGATCGGCGTAACACCAAGCTTCTTAAGTCGATCGCCAACCAGCCATTCCATCTTTCCAGGAATATAGCCAATATCTATGTTAGCACCTTGGTCCAGCGAATCAGGAAAGACCTCAATGCTGTAACCATCGTAGATAAAATTGGACCCCTCTGGTTTTCCAACGTCAGCTGCGAGGATACTGGCTGGCCCATGACAGAGTGTGATAAAAAATCGATTATTGGCATGAGCCCAGCGAAGAACATCGCCGACTGTCTTGCTGAAGGGTATACCGTTGAGGGCGCCATGACCACCGGGAATAAAAACTGCCAAGTAAGGCGTTTCGTCAGTAAACCCTTTGCCATCCTTGCCATGCCAGACCTCGGAAAGGTTGAGAGGGCTGCGTAGCTTTTGCTTGTATTTGTCGTAAATCTCCTTCACAGCCTTGTCTTCCTTTGGAAACGCCCACATTTCGAGTTTAACAGGGTCTCCCGAAAGCGTGGCGACATCAATATCAAATCCAGCAGCGTCAAGGTGATACATAGGTAGCAGCATTTCTACTGGGTGGTTGCCAGTGGAGAAGAACTTGCCATCTGCCATTTTGAGGTAACGCTCCTGTGTACCAATCATAAGGATCTTCCACTTGCCGCCGGTGTATTTGTTTGGATAGTCGGCTCCGTCAAAGTCTGTCTTGGCAGTGACGTACTGCGTGAGGGAAAAAGGTGATGGGAAGTAGGCGTCATCCTCTGTTATGTCGGGAACAGGTGCTTTGTCATTTTGGTCTGACATAGTGTCGTTGTGGTTGAGGGTAAATCTAGCTGAATTAGAAACAATAATTACTTTAATAATATGTGTGTCTGAAATGTTCTTTGACTCTTTTACGAATGGCAGCGTTTAGAACAAGTCGAGAGAATGGGGTTCTTATCGGAGACATCTTCGAAAAGGAGGAGAATGTTTTATAGACTGCGGGGCTATTAAGATTCGATCTAACGATCCCAGAACAGATCTTCAACTATTTTCCTGGTGATTGGGCTCTTGAGTTCCATGCATGATTGGACCCCGCATGGTGCTAACATCTACGGATACAAGTTCTTACAGGACGGTATGCTAGATAACGGTTAGTTCCGAACCCATCATCATGACGTTTCGAACGCATGCATTGTCATTTATCCTAGTAACAGATGGTGCTCATTGTATCGATAATCTTCTTCAAGTATCGAGAACCAACCGCCACGCCATCCTTGTCCTTAAAATCCCGCGGGTCACCAAGCTCTGCATTACCCTCATCCAGGCATGTCAAGTATGTCTTGACTACCTTGCTATAGACAACACCTATAATTACCCCAAGCTTAGTCTGGCCCAACTGGATGAGTTGAGCCTTGATAGCTTACGGGCTCACTGTCTTCAAGCTAACTCGGCCGCTTCGGAGTTTGCCAGATATTTGTGGATTTTTGTCACTATAATACTGGACTATTGATTGCCACAGTCTGATTTTAGGAGTGCAAACACCGATGCTGTAATTACAGTATTGAGATAATAAACTGATAAGGCAAACAACTAAACCGATTAAGCGTCGGTAGCCTCGGAACTGAACCTAAATCCAATCACGCTTCTGCTGGTTATTGAAAAGCTCATCTATTTTGTGGAGTCTTAGTATTCTTTCCAACCACCCGCTGGTATGAATTTAATTTCATGTTTCCTTTTATACTACACCTATTAGCTGTGTCGTACGGCTGTAAGCATTACAATACACCAACACTAAATTTCCACGCGCGCTTATGACGTAAAGTCGCAAACTTAGCGAGAAATTGCCCCGCCCCGTACTCTTAGTCGCTAGTAGTGTAGTGAGAACACTCGTATATCGTTATGCGCCATAGAAAATGCTCCTTTATAGCGATCTACTGTGGGTACCATGGAAGTAAAATTGTTCCGAAGACCGGTATTTGCTGGAAATTCTAAAACGCCGGCCAAAATGGACATTTGAAGATTTCCGAACTCAAGGAAATTCTAAAACGCCGGCCGAAATGGACATTTGAAGATTTCCGAACTCAAGTCCCAGTGGACATATGTGTTGGATAAGACGTGGTCAATATGTAGGCTGGAAAATGCTATAAAGACGAGTGGTCGCAGCTTGCTGTTTCATCGAAAACTGCACTTTCATCCCGCGCATCAACATCAAACACAATTTCAACCTCCGTGCTTCGAGCAATAAATTTACTAAAATGTCAAAGGTTCTTACTGTTTTTGGAGCCACTGGAAAACAGGGCGGCTCAGTCATACAGACGGTCCTCTCTGATAAGAAACTTTCGAGTGAATTTACAATTCGCGCTGTTTCTCGGGATATCAACAAGCCTGCTTCAAAGGAGCTTTCAGCTAAAGGCATTGAAGTGGTTGCAGTATGTAAGATACATACTCTATAGGGATCAACGCTGAACCTTGTTTTCACAGGCCGACCTCTCTGATGCTGACTCTCTGGCTTCAGCTGTCCAGGGCACTCACACGCTCTTTGTCGTGACGAACTTTTGGGAGACTATGTCAGCTGAAATCGAGGAGTGGCAGGGTAGGGCCGTCACCGATGCTGCAAAGGCCGCTGGTGTACAGCATATCGTCTTTTCGGCACTTCTGAATGTGTCAGAAGCGAGCGGAGGTCGTCTGACCCATATCGTCCACTTCGACAGCAAAGCCCACATTAGCCAGTATATGCGAGATAGCGGTGTTCCTTGCTCTTTTGTCTGGCCGGGCGCATTTATGGATGACTTCATTCAATACATTCGCAAAAGCGGAGATGATGAATATGTCCTAGCGCTCCCTATAAACGGCGATAAGGCCCAGATGCCTCTATTTCTAGCATCTGCTGATATGGGTAAGTTGCAATTTAACAGCAACGTGTGGCACCGAACCTTAATTATTAACCTTTTGTAGGCAAATTCGTTAAGCTAGCTATTGCAAACTTCCCTCACTATGTTCATAAAGACATCTTTGCTGCAACTGCTTACTTAACTCCTAACCAGCTGATGGCGGAGTGGTCTAAGGCAACAGGCAAAAAGGGAAAATATATACAGTTGCCAGGAGATGTTTTTAAGTCACATATGCCGCCTTCGATCGCCCAGCTGATCTACGAGAATATGTTGCTTATGGAAGATCCAGGTTATTACGCTAACGGGGAGCTGGCCCCATTCCTCGATGCTCTTGATGAAAAGCCGACAACATGGGCAGAATTCGCTGGAGCGAACCAGAACAAGTGGTAACTTATGGATGAAAAATGTTACGCACCTAAACACTAAAACACTCTTTCTTGCCCTAGTTTCTCAAGGTAGAATAAAACACTACATGTTTATATAAGTAGTCTAGATATTGCTGATATTATACTTCTAAAGATAATATTTCTAGATTATGTATCGGGATCCCTACTAAAAGAGTTTTTCATATTTAGCGTTTAAGTAAAGCTTTTATTTAAAAAAAAACAAGCAACTGTAAATATAGCTAATCCCCTGATTATAGGATCCCTTTTGCAAACGGTTTAGACCCTTAGTATAGGTCATATATCTTATAGCTTAATAGCTCTTTTAAGTCGTTTCCGCTTTGTTAACGTAGGATCTTGTAACAGAAGGATACGGTCAGTCTTAACTGTTGGAAATTGCTTAAGGCTGAATGTCGACTGTTAAGCTACGAAAACCAGTTCTTCTTACTGTGTGGTTTTTTAAATCTTGATCTTACGATCTTTCTAAAAAGCTAGTATTTTTAACTATCAAGCGGAGGTAAAACATTGAACTTGGGGAAGAAGTATTAATCTCGGTCTTGGGATAAAGCTTTAGCCTTCTCAGGTAACTATCGACACCTTTCCGCCATTGGAGGCAAGGGCAAATTCCCCTCATTACCCCAGGGTATAGGTTATGCGGGGTTTGCAAGTCTGGGTCGTGCTAGTGCTACTCTAACTGACTTTAGCGTTTCGCCTAACTATACGCATGACTTGGTGCAACCGTACTTTACTCGGAATGTTGACGCTAGTGAAAAAATCTGGAGAATATGGGGTAAATCTTTACGCGCAGCAATTCAGAGTTTTCTCCTTGATTCATCTGTATATATATCGGCTTCCCCTGTCCGTGGTTTCCCCAGATTCATCAGACAACAACCCCAAGATTCAATTGACCCTTGTGCTGATCAAAGCACCTGTTATCAACCATGGGTCTCTCCATCAACAACATCTTTGCTGTCAACGAGGACCGGCCCACTCCCAAGGCTGTGTACAATTGGCGCGTTTACACTTGTGCTGCCATCGCCTCTTTTGCATCATGCATGATCGGCTATGACTCTGCCTTCATTGGCACCACCATCGCCCTTCCTTCCTTCACGGAAGAGTTCGACTTTGCATCTTACGAGCCCAACCAACTCGCTCTTCTGAAAGCCAACATCGTCTCGGTCTATCAAGCCGGCGCGTTCTTTGGTAGTCTCTTCGCCTACATCACCTCGTATTTCATCGGTCGACGTTATTCCCTTATCGCCTTCAGCTTTGTCTTTATGCTTGGAGCTGGCATGATGCTTGGCGCCAATGCTGAGCGTGGCTTGGGGCTTATCATCGGTGGTCGCGTTCTTGCTGGAGTAGGAGTTGGCGCTTGTTCCAACATGGTCCCTATCTACTGCTCTGAGCTCTCCCCTCCTGCCATTCGCGGTCGCCTGGTCGGTATCTATGAGCTCGGCTGGCAGATCGGTGGTCTTGTTGGCTTCTGGATCAACTACGGACTGGCCGAGACTATGGCTCCCAGCCACAAGCAGTGGATCATCCCATTCGCCGTCCAACTTATCCCCGCCGGCATGCTACTTGTCGGTGCCTTCTGGATCAAGGAATCTCCTCGATGGCTCTTCTCCAAGGGCCGACGTGAGGAAGCTATGAAGAATCTGTGCTGGTTGAGACAGCTTTCTCCCGAGGACCTTTATATCGTCGAGGAAGTCAGCTACATGGACCAGGAGCTAGACCGCTACAACCGAGAAGTTGGTCCCGGCTTCTGGAAGCCCTTCAGTGCGCTCAAGAGCCGGCAGATCCAGTGGCGTTTCTTCCTGGGCGGCATGATGTTCCTCTGGCAGAACGGGTCTGGCATCAACGCTATCAACTATTACAGTCCTACTGTCTTCAAGAGTATCGGAATTCAGGGCACCAACACCGGTTTCCTTACCACTGGTATCTTTGGCGTGGTTAAGACAGCTGTTACTATTATCTTCATTCTGTTCTTGATTGAGACCGTCGGACGCAGAAAGCTGTTGATTATTGGTTCCGTTGGTGGTTCCCTTTGCATGTGGTTCATTGGAGCTTACATCAAGGTCGCCAACCCAGCTGGCAAGGTGGCTGCTGCTGAGGCCGCTGGAGCTGCTGCCCCTTCAATGTCAGGTGGTGGCATCGCTGCTGTTTTCTTCTTTTATCTCTGGACTGTCTTCTACTCGCCCACATGGAACCCGATTCCTTGGGTTCTCAACTCTGAGATGTTCGACGAGAAGTCTAGGTACGTTACTGAAAAAACTCCATCCTTTGACACTTGTTTAGATTCCTAACATTATGCAGATCCCTCGGTCAAGCTTCCGCCGCAGCAAACAACTGGTTCTGGAATTTCATCGTTTCTCGCTTCACTCCTCAGATGTTCATCAAGATGGGCTACGGTGTCTATTTCTTCTTCGCTTCCCTTATGATCCTCTCCGCTACCTTTGTCTTCTTCTTTATCCCTGAGACCAAGGGTCTGCCGCTTGACACCATGAACCGCCTATTCGAGATCAAGCCCGTGTGGAAGGCTCATGGACAGCTTTCTGAAGAGTTGAGGCTACAGGAGGATGAGTTCCGACGCAATGCTGAGGGCAGCAACATCAGCGCTGAGAAGGCCCAGGCCCTGACTGATGAGCGTGAGGACGTCTAGAGTAGAAGCATGGCTTAATAGTAGATTTCCAATGTTGTATTTAGTATACAGGGAAACGATTGGTTCCAAATCAGCGCTTTGCACAATTTAAGAATACAGATAATTCAATTGAGACTCGATTTACACTGTGGGCCATAGCGCTTACATAAGAGTAGCTCAAATCCATCTAATGTCCAGTTTCAAAAAAAGCTTATTCCGATTATAGCTTGCTCATAGTTGGCTGTGGGAACCCGAACTTGGAGAGGTTATTAGTTGACTTTCCTTCTAATGCTAGCTCAGCAGTTGCACAACCAATTGCAAGTGCGAATTTAAAAGCATAAGCATTACCAAGAGCAACAATGATATCTTTGTGTATTTCCATTAGGCTGATAATAAACTGATGGTTAGGGGTTATAGTATATTAGTAGGTAACTGTTTGCAACTCTTTACTATAGTCTGGAATAAGACTATTAACAAAGGTTATCAACTCTTTACGCAGCCTCTCTAAGGGTACCTAGTTACGCTCCTTAGGTATTATATTATTACGACCTGCGTCTTAGCCTGCCTTGAGCATTAGCTCGCTATATAAGGGAAATCTATAAAACTACTTCTTACTTAAATTAGCTCTGCTCTAAATCTATACTAGGAACTTATTACTTTTAAAGCGAGCCTTATACTTAGGCTTAGGCTTATAATATATAACTTGCTCTTATATAATAGTAATAGGTAGCTTAATACTAAGAAGCTTAAGAAGCTTGTTTATTTAAGTATTAGTAGTAATAATAACCTTTTTAGTAAAGAAGTTACCTTAAGAACTATTAAGAGGTAATTAGCTAGATATTGCCTATTAAAATAGATAATCTTACTTAAAACTTAGACTTAAATTAAGTACTATTAGATTATACTACTAATTAGTTTAAAATAACCCTAACTCTATACTTAAGATTAGCTAGTATTTACTTAGGGTTAGTATAATATATAGGAAAGGGGACTTTAATTTATAGAGATTAAAAGTAAATAATAAAACTACTCTCTACTTAGCTTTCTTAAAATACTTACTATAATACTATACTATATACTAGTTAGTTTCTTTAAGTATAGTATAATATAGATTATACTATATCTAAGCTAAGCTATTAAGTTAAAGGAAAGGTATATAACTACTTTTTACTTTACTTTCTATTACTAAGAATAAAGATAATTATACTATATTTAAGCTAAGCTATTAAGTTAAAGGAAAAGTATATAATTACTTTTTACTTTACTTTTTATTATAGAAATAAAAGAGGTAATATTAAGTAGTAATAGATAATATTATATATCTTAATTAGAACTATTAAATACTTATCTACTAGCTCTATTAATTAGCTATTTAACCTAGTAGTAG